>BQNB010001083.1:0-83468 GCA_026074375.1 Tanacetum coccineum
CCTAACCACTAAACCATATACCAAAACCCTAAACCTCTAACCATTAAACCCTGTGCCAAAAACCTTTAACCCTCCTCCCTAACCACTAATCCTTATACCTAAACCCTAAACCCCTAACCACTAAACCCTATGCAAAAACCCTAAATCCATAAACATTAGGTATAATATCACAAGTGATATATACATAAACTTTAAAATCTATACCAAATATCCTAAACCCCTAACCACTAAACCATATACCAAAAACCCTAAACCCATAATCACTAAACCTTATACCAAAAACCCCTAAACCCCAATCACTATGTATAATATCACAAGTGATATATATATAAACTTTAAAACCTATACTAAAAACCCTAAACCCCTAACCACTAAATTTTATACCCAAAACCTAAACCCTTAACCACTAAACCCTATACCATAAACCCTAAACACCTAACCACTAAACCATATACCAAAACCCTAAACCTCTAACCACTAAACCCTGTGCCAAAAACCTTCAACCCTCCTCCCTAACCACTAATCCTTATACCTAAACCCTAAACCCCTAACCACTAAACCCTATGCAAAAACCCTAAATCCATAAACACTAGGTATAATATCACAAGTGGTATATACATAAACTTTAAAATCTATACCAAATATCCTAAACCCCTAACCACTAAACCATATACCAAAAACCCTAAACCCATAATCACTAAACCTTATACCAAAAACCCCTAAACCCCAATCACTATGTATAATATCACAAGTGATATATATATAAACTTTAAAACCTATACTAAAAACCCTAAACCCCTAACCACTAAATTTTATACCCAAAACCTAAACCCTTAACCACTAAACCCTATACCATAAACCCTAAACACCTAACCACTAAACCATATACCAAAACCCTAAACCTCTAACCACTAAACCCTGTGCCAAAAACCTTCAACCCTCCTCCCTAACCACTAATCCTTATACCTAAACCCTAAACCCCTAACCACTAAACCCTATGCAAAAACCCTAAATCCATAAACACTAGGTATAATATCACAAGTGGTATATACATAAACTTTAAAATCTATACCAAAAACACTAAACCCCTGACGACTACCCTATACCAAAAACCTAAACCTCTAACCACTAGGTGTAATATCACAAGTGATATATATACATAAACTTTAAAATTTATACCCTAAACCTTAAACCCCTAACCACTAAACTATATACCAAAACCCCTAAAACCCTAACCACTAAAACCTATACCAATACCTTTATAAACTAAGATTCACTCGTAGCTTAACAATTATTACCCCTGACATTGTAGTATCACCGGTGATAAATAAATATATAATAAAATCTCATGTGATAAAGTAATATAATGTGACATTAGTTATGGTATTTCACATATAATTAATATCACATGTGATAAAGCAATATAATGTGACACTAATTGTGATTATTTTTGAAAATCTTAACATGTAATCAATGTTATTTATCACTTGTGATATTATACTGTTAGTAGGATTAAAAGGGTTAAAACATAGTTTTTATAGTGTTTTAATTTAATTTTCACAAATTATGTTTGATATATGGTTAAAATAGTAAAGATGTTTATTTTTATGTCAAACATGATCTATCATTTAATGTTTTACACAAATACTTATGCTCATTTCATAACATCATGTTGAGTGTTCAAACGTACAAATATGTTATATCACATGTGATATTTCAAGCGGGTTTGATGATAAAAAATAAAATTCTTCGATATTCATCAACTTCTATAAATAAACTATTTTGATTTGGAGGTCCAAAAATTATGTATGATAAATGGTTAAAAAGCTAAAAATATGTACTTTTAAATGCCAAAAAAAAACGATGAATCGTTAGAGATCCTCAAAATAATTATACCACGTTTTTAAACGAAAGCATGTGAAGTGTTTCTAACTAACTGATTTAGTGTAATATCAAAGATGATATATCAAACAAAATACTGCACGAGAAAAAACAAAAAAAATACAAAAAAAACAAAAAAAAAGTTTGTCGAAAGTATATGAAATTGCCCATCTATTTAAAGATAATTAAATGCTCGTCACGATGGTGTAATTTATAAATCTTAACGTTTTACGGTTTTTGCGGTATGTGATTTTTAAAAATAAATGTGAAAGTGTGTTTTAATTAAAAAACACAAAGGTAAGAAGGGGTGATGGATGTTTTTTAAGGTTTAATCTTATCTATTAAATAAAGTTAAATCTTAGATTAATATTCACCATTAGATCAAACTCAAATAGATTGTGGAGATTTGTCCTTTGGTATGTGAAAAGAAACTGGTATGCAAATGAACTTTTCTCATATATATATATATATAACATTTACAATGTGAGTCCCATCAAAAATTAAGATAAGGAGGTGCAATCTTAACCATCCATCTTATTTTAAAAAATCATATCATAGAGTGACATGTGTCACTTCTTAATTAAAAAATCACTTTTATTTTCAATTTGACATATCTTTTTATCTATTTTTTTATGATTTAATTTCACCGTATTTTTTAAAATTTCGTGATCTTTAATTCAACATCCATTTTGATATATTTTTATAAATTTTTAGCTTTTCACATTTTTTGTGGGTTTATTTTGAATTTTTTTAACAACTTTAACTTTAATTTGAATACAAACTTGATTCGTAAAAGATATATACTTTTGGAGACAATGTTTGATGGGTAAGAGAGTGTGTGAGTCTTTATACAAGCGAGAATGATGTTAATATGATGTTGTCAGAAAGCTACGGAAACCCAAACAAATGAATTCTCTAAGCGGGTAGGAAATTGCGGAGCGAGTTAGGTTAGCAATTTTTATCACCGCCGCTATGCGCGGGTATCCAACTAGTAATTATAATAAACAAAAGATGACAAAAAGAAGAAGATACATATATCTCCATGTTTGAAATAGATTGTTAGTAAATAGGGATGGATCTTCAAATTGTGGTGTTTTGTTCTGCAACCGGTAGGCAACCAGTAGAAGCTCTAGAAGAGTCCAGTATGCATTTGGGAAAGACTCAGGAAGAGTAATTAATGGTGGATAAAAGGGCGGCTGAAAAGACGGGCTGAAATGGACCCAAGTGATCAGGCTTAAATAAGCCCAAGACCAAAACGACAAAGGTAATTTCCGTTTTTGTAATGATAGTTAGTACACTTTCTAATAATTTTGTTAAATAGATGGGTCTTGTTTATTTTTACCACTTCCTTGACCTAAAACAATGAATAAAATAAATGAGAAGACTATTATTGCAAGATTAAGAATAAACCGTCATAATTCGATTCCTCTAATATTGAGATATGCCCTTTCATTTATGTTTGTGCATTGCTATGAAACTCATACAGAAAAAAACGACCTTTGAATTACAAATGGTTGAACGTGATGTGGGTCTGATGAATCAGAATAGTTTCGATTAACCATCGAGTTCGTTTTTTCTATTCACATCATATCTAGCCTAGTGCTAACATCATAAATCTGCCATATACTACTTCATAAATGAACTAATCGTCTAACGTCTGTATTCAAAGTAGTTTCAGGGTTTATTTGCAGAAACCTTAAACTAGTACCACTAAAGTAAGGGTCTTTTATAGATTGATACTTTGTTTGTTTAATTGAATTTGGTTTTAGTGGAACCGGATGGTATTGCATAAGATGGTTGTTGATGTTACCTTTTAAGATTGGAAATGATGTGGGTGAGTCACAATGCTACAGGGGTGATAATTTTTAGGGTTCTTATACCATGGTGAATAGCAATCACTGGTATGGATTTTTTTATTTTCTATATGATTCTGAATGTGGAGGAAGTTGAATGAGTAGTCAAAGCCTAAGGTAATGGACCCAAACTTCTTCTACAATCGTGTTGTTTGTGGTGATAATTCTTTTTATCCTAAATTCTTGGTGGCAGAGGAGTGTTAACGATGGGTGGTAGAGTTCGGCTTGGAAAAAAGTATGCTATGTCCATTGTTCATTCGATAGACCTTCTAGCACGAATGCTTGGTTCTTAATGGCGGGGCCATGGGTGTCAAGCGGTTGGAAGCTAGTCGTGCGTTAGTAAAGTTATAAAGGATTTTTTTATTTCTATTTGCATTACTCGTGATGGTCTTGATACGGGTTTTGGAAGGATAGGCCCTTGGATGCTTCGTATTCTGCTGACCTATTATTTTATTGCCAAATGGACTATGAAATCTAGTCTGTTTTCAATAATGAGGTGATTAACATTTGCATTCTGTTTGGGGTATAACTTTCATGACGTCCCTATTCAATGTGTTTTGATAGAAGAACAGTAGTAGGTTAATTAGCTCTTTGTTTGCCAACATATCTTGCGGACGCTAAATAGTATTTTGAATATGTTTTTATACTTGATAATGTGTAAGGAAATACAGGTGGTTTTAGGATAGTAGCAGTTTGCTCAGGTGTCCGTTTTGAGCTTATTCTCAGGTTTTCTATATCTTTTGTCGTGATTTCAAATGAAGTACTAATATAATTATAGCTTCGTGTGACCTATCATTGATTATGGTCTGGATATATACCTAAGGAAACATGTCCGTGCTTTAATACTGTCATGCGAAAACATCCTTCTAGTTGTTACCATCTTGCAATTTAATTTGGACACCACCGAGGACACTTTGTCCTAAAATGTGTTGTGAATCTACTTGGCATACAGTTGAGGACCTAAAAATGATGGGTATTTAAAAAGCTGATCAGTGGTTAAAAAACGTGGTTTAAAACGCAAGGTATATTTCAGCTAGTCATATACCTACCAAGGAGCTGTTTCCCTTAAGTAATGGATTCCAGTGTCTGGTCGAAGGATTTTTTTGTACAATTTTAATCCTAAGTGCTACCACTTCGAATTGGATTCTAATTCTGTTGCTATTGGTTTGTCGTCTCATGTAATGTTATTTAAGTCTAAACCGTCCTAATCCTTAGTAGTTCTATTGGCAGAGTGTATTGAATGCCCTATGTTAGTAACTTAGATGATAATGGTACTAAACAAGGGTTTGCCGGTGCTTCGGAGTAATTCTTCTAAAAACTACTATTTCTACTTCAAAACGCTTTTCGAATGCTATTTCGAGGATTATTAGGAAATGATGATGTGTGTTTAACAGTTGATGAATGCGTGTGGAAAATGATTTATGACTGTGTCGTGTTTAATTTACTCAGCATCGGGAAAACAGGGGCAAGCATCCTGCTGATATTTGTTTTAATGTTTAGTATAGACTCTTAGGAAACTATTACGGGGCTTTGAACGAGACCTGAAACATAAAAGATGTTCGTCAGGTTTGTTTAATGAAATAATCTGAGTGTGTATGTGCTATTAATTGGTGTTCATGTTGTTGTTAACTGTGTTTATGTATACTTAGTAGATAGTAATAAAGGGTTGTAAAAGGAGGTGGGAATTACGCAAATGGTCGTCTAGAATGGTTCGGCTGTGTTGTAAAGGGAGATCGCGTTTATCATTCTTGTTGGAAATGATGACATGTTGATGTTATGATCTTTTGTCTCAAACTAACTGGTGATGCATTGTTAAATTATTACTCGTATGTTAATCGTACGGTTTTTTTGTTCTTTTGTATACGCGGGATAATTTTATTATTATCGAAGGGTTTTGTGGGAATATTTAGAACTGCCCATGCTTCATTTATGCTTGTTATGCCGCTGGGTTCTTTTAGGGGAACTTTATCGCTGCTCTTAATCTTGAGGATATTTCTTGTGGTGGTTATGAGCTTATATTCGCTAATGCGTGAATTAAGGAGTGTGTCAATCGTATGGAAAGTCTGGATGTTATGCTACTGGGGGATACTTCATTTTACTTGGAACCACGAATCGACGGAGGTGGGGTGTGAGCAAAGGTTGATCAATGGTAATGCTTATGAAAAGTGATCGGATCATTGATCTAATGTTACCTTTTTTTGATGGAATTTCCAGGATTTCTTTTGCTATCTTCCAACTTATAGGTTTTCTGATCATTCGCCTCTGCGTGTTTTCAGAATTCCAAAGGTTTCTGTAATACCCAAAGCACGAAACTTTTAAATTTTGTAACTTCCTATAGGGCATAAGGTTAGGTTTGGGGATGTGTAGATATGGATGGTATCTGAATTTATTGCGGTGCGCTATTGTTTCGCTTGGTTTAAACGGTTTTTTTTTTATTTTTTAAAAGGTCTCTTTTTTTAAAATCTCTTCGTAAGTTGTTTGTATGATCAAGGTAATTTACATGCTCGTGTGAAGCAGTCTCCGTCGCGAGTGAAATTGTTGAGGTTAAGAAGGCGGTTTGTAATAAAATCTTCTATTGTTTATTCTTTACGGGAGGAACAATGATACAATATTTATTAGCTTTTTTAATTTAAAGAGGCATTCTCATTTAAGAGGTTAAGGTTTATTTAAGGCTGAAAAGTCTAAGATTGGAGTGGGCTTGATGCAGCCAGGTGATTCCTGAACATGGCGTTGCTTTCATAATTTTGTTTAAAAGGTGGACATGCTGCTAAATTCGAAGGAAGATTGAAAAGGTTTAGAGGATATGTATAAGGTGTCCTAATAATGATGGTATGTACAGGATGTTAGTGCTTTTTGTTTCTCATTATGAGCAATTTTCTTGGAATTTGAGGGTATTATTCTAACCCAACTGACTGCTCATAACTGTTCTACACCAGTCGTCCTTGTTGATCATAAGGATGCTAATATGGTTAGGAATGTCTCGGATGTGAAATCTTTTAAAGCGCTTTGTTTTATTTTGAGTGATGTTTAAAGCCCGGGGCCTGATGGTTATACTGCTTGCGTTCTTTAAGGAAGGCTCGGGTTATTAGTGGGGATGATTTTTCACTGTGCTTACGGATTTCTTTATTAATGGAAGATGTTGCGTGAGGTTTATCTTACTATCATTGCTCTTATCCCTTAAAAGTCTATACGACGGTAGAATTAATGATTACCGTCCTATTTCATGTTGTAACATTATCTTCAAATGCATTAGTAAGATTATTGCTAATCGTATAAAAGGTGATCTTGGTGATCTTGGTGATTTGGTTAGTATTAATCAATCTGCGTTTGTTCCGGGTCGGAGAAAGGGGTGGGAATTTGGATAATATTCTTCTTACCCAGGAGTTAATGCGAAACTATCATCGGAATTATGGTCCTCCTAGATGTTCGTTCAAAATTGATATCAAAAAGGCTTTGTTCACTGTGGATTGGGGTTACCCCACCAGACCTCGGTGTTTTGATTGGTTTTGGTTTCCATCCTACTATGGTTGAGTGGATTATGGTATGTGTTTCTACTACGTCTTATTCGGTTTGTATTAATGGTAATCTTCATGGTTGGTTTAATGGTAAGCGTGGTTTGAGGCAAGGTGATCCATTATCTCCATACTTGTTTACGCTTGTTATGGAAGTTTTAACGCTTATATTGCAAAGAAGGGTGTCGTGGCGGAGTATTTTCGATACCATCATCATTGTGAAAAACAGTGTATAGTTAATCTTTGTTTTGCCAGTTGATTATTTTTTTGTTTGCTAGAGGCCATTTAATTTGTTACTATTATTATGGAAGCCTTGGAGGAGTTTAAGAATGTCTCGGGTCTTGTTCCTAGCATTCCTAAGAGTACAGCTTTCTTTTGTAATGTCCCTAATGATCTTAAAGCTAGTATTCTTAATCTTACGCCATTTGCTGAGGGTACATTACCGGTTTCGTAATCTGGAGTCCCTATTATTTCAACTAGACTCTTTTTATAGTGTGATTGTTAAGTTTTGGTTGGGAGAGCTTGAAAGTAGAGTTAATACACTGGCCGTAACCAAGTTTTTCTCTTGCGGGGGTAGGGGTAGAATGCATATCGTTAGATACGTCCTTTTTCTTCTATGGCATATATATTGGGCATCGGTTTGTTTATTCTTCCTGCTCGAATTTATTTATGATTTGGAACTTCTTATGTGAGGTTTTCTATGGTGTCAAGGGATGTAATGATGAAAGGTAAAGTCAAAAAGTCTGCTTGGGATTCTGTGTGTATGCCTCAAAAGGAGGCGCGGGGTTAGGTACTTCGCTAGATCGAAGTACAGTCCCCTTAACACACAAAAAAACCCACACCCCTACTCTCTCTTATACCGCCTTGGATGGTTTGCATCAATTTATGGAGTTTTTTGTACAATAAGGATTCTCTTTGGGGTAGAGGGATTTATGATTGAATTTAATTGTACAAGGTAGAAGTTTTTGGGATGTGAGTTGTGGATGGCGGAAGCTTCTTCAAATTAGAACTCGTGTTCGTCCTTTCATTTGGCATCAGATTTATAGTGGTAGATCAACATCCATGTGGTTTGATAGGTGGGCGGAGGGTTGTCCGTTACGAGATAAGCTTTCAGTTAGAAACATTGTTCGTTCCGGTTTCTTACTTACGGATAAGGTTAGTGATCTTATTTCTAATGGAGCTTGGAGATGGCCTTCGGATTGGTATAATAGATTTCCGGATGTTGTTATATTACTATGAATGTGCCTGACGATATGTGAGTTCGTGATGAATGTTTAGTGTGGCCGTGATCATGCTGGTGTGTATCATCCCTTTTCGGTTGCTTTAACCTGGGATTCCATTCGTCCTCGTGCTGATATTGTGGATTGGTATAATGTGGTTTGGTTTTCTCATTGTGTTCCGAGACATTCTATCCATTTATGGCTTGTTATTCAGAAGAAATTGAAGACGCAATTAAGTTCGGCTGTTGGCAATGGGATGTTGGCCATTAGTGGTCGACTTAAACCTGCTAACTTGCCCTTTGTGTGACTTTGGTTCCGGATTTATGGACCTCTTTTTCTTTCAGTGTTCTTATTCTTTTCACGGTGTGGTTGAAAGTTCGGGTTCTGTTGTGGTTATGGATTCTATCTCTCCTCAAATGGATGACATTTTGGGCGTTCTTATTCCTATCTTAAGGGACGTTCGGTTTTGTGTGTTTTATTGTAGTGTTGGTGTTGCTGCTGACGACTTATTTTCTTTGGATGGAGCGTAATTCAAGATTATTCACAAAGAAGATTCTGTCGGTTGATAAGCTTGTTCAATCTATTTGTTCTACGGTTCGCTTAAAGCTGGTTACGTTTAGATTTAAGAAGACTTCTCCTACATCTCGGAAGCTGCTGGATATGTGGAAGGTGCCCAAGCAGTGTATTGTTCATAATGGAAGTGTCGGGTAAGGGCCGTACTCTTTTTTCCTTTTCGGGGTTTTTCCCATTGGGATCCCTAACAATCAGGCTCCCTTTCCTCTTTCTCGAAAAAGGTTTTTTAAGGAGGCGGCCCCCTTACTGGATCCTCTTCTTCCATTATGTTGAGCTGTGAGGTATGGTGGTGTCTGCTCGCCTGGTTTCATGATTTTTTTCTTTGGAGTTCGCGAATTTGGTGTTTATTTCTAGCTATTGTGTAATGGATAGTTAGTTTCATTTTGTGTCTTATGGCATGTCATAAGCTCTAGTTTTTCAAGCGTGTTGCTTGAGGTTAATGCGGTATCTCAGCCGTATTCCATTTGTTCTTAATGTTTTTTGGTGAATATATTTACCGGGGTAACTCCCTTTACCAAAAAAAAAAGTAGATTCTTCTATATGTCCTACCATTATCTAAAAAGTTAATAGATGGTACTAGAGTATGGTTTTCTTCCAATTTTGGGAGGAAAGTGTTTCCTTTCCTTTCATTTCCTTTTCTTTAATGAAGTAACTCGAGAACGCAGCGTAGATTTTCCATATCCTGGCTAAAGAAAAGTCTGATGCCCACCACAAAAGTTTATTGCAACAGTATTTGACTAAGAGAGAATTTCGTCCATATGTTCCATTGAACGTAAACAACAATGTTAAAGACTACTCTCGGACCGTGACTGTTGATTGGAGGAAAGACAAACGGGTTTCTGTAAGATTCAACTTCTCTTCAGCCTCCGCTGCCTTTTCACGGACCCCACGAACAACGTCCGCTGGAGCTTTCTCAACAAACTGTAGATGGAAAATAAGAGCCCATGATAATAAAACAAGTGGTGTTGGTATATATGGATTAATAATCCTAACATTGCTACTATGGCATGTAACACCATAATTTTCACTTCAGATCTTTTTAAATAACTGAAAAGTTATTATACTCGCTGTTATTAAGAAGGAATGCTGAGACACGAAAAACAAGTTCAACCTAAAATTGGGTGATCTGGGTTGTGTTTTATTTCAAACTAGTAAAATAAAATAACAGGAAAGGATTATTATACGTGTTGAGCAGGTTGACAGTTCATTCTAAGCCTAATTTTAATATACAAGCCCCTATTAGATCCGTGGAATCAAGCAGTTACATATTTTGTAATAAATTTGTTATAGTATCATAATTAAAATTTTATATTGAATGAAAAAAGACTATACAGAAAGCATTGTGCAAAAAAAATGATGATTCATTTCAAACCGAGAAACCTGTTACCCAACCCGTCCATCATGCCATCTCCACTTTATACCCACATGTAGAATTCCTTTTGAGATACTAATAGAAGATGCTAATATGCTCTTAGTAATAAATCTAAAAGGCTTTGAATTATTTTAAAAGTGTGACATCCTATTTAAGCAACTAATAATAAAGTACATACATTGCGGGAACTCAAGCGAACCATAAGTCCATCATATTCCTTTTGCATTTTTGAGAGGCGTTTGGACAGCCGTTGAACTTCTGCAGATATATCTGCCAGATCTGCGAGAGGAAGATATGCCTCTAGACCTTCCCCAGCCACAAGATGAACAAATTGCTTTTGCATCCCTGAACATTATTGAACAAAATACATAACAATGAACTAGTTTCTATAGCTAAAGCAGTTATCAAACCACTAGCATCTCCAGTGCAAAGTTGAACAATAGCTTTTCAGTATCACAAAAGCTTTTTTACATTTAGAGTAAGCTTTTGCGGCAAAAGGTGGAAATATACCAACTGGTTAAAAATATGAAGTAACGGTTGAAAAACACCATATTTTCCTTTGTGTGTTTTGCTTGTTTATTTTTTTTGTCTCTTGTGTGCTTGTATGCTTGTTTGTTTGCGTTTTCTCTTGGCCGTTTATGTGCGTAGCTTGTGCCCTTTGCTTGTTTACTGTTTGTTCATTTTCCTCGGGTTTATGATGCTAGTTGCTTGTTTGCTTTTGCTTTGTTTTCGTTCTCTATCCTTGAGCAACACCCTTATGCACACGTACACTGGCCAGAGGTCCCCCGGAAGCAGTCTCTTTACTTCCGGGTTTATCTTGGAGGTAGGGGTAGGATCTGTCTACATTTCACCTCCCCCATACCCCGCTTCGGCGGGATTGGGTATGTTGTTGTTGTTGTTGTTGTTGTTAGTGGAAAGTATATTTAAAAGTTGCAAGTTAATAAAAGCTTTTCGAAAAGGTTTTTGCATTGAAGTGTATTTGTAAAGGCAGAATTTAAAGTAGGTTGTGCTTAGAGATGCCGAGAATTTACAGATATGCTTAAAAAAGCTAAGAGAATTTACAGATATGCATAAAAGCCCAAAGAATGTAGTTTTTAGAAGAAGAGTGGAGGGGGGGGGGGGGGGGGGGGGGGGGGGGGGGGGGGGGGGGGTAAAACATACACGCACACGGATCTATTACCTGGAGAGATTCTGGTAAAAAGGATGCTTTGCAATTCAAGTCTGGGACAGAGAGGCCAATACATCCTTTTCTCTCTGTGATGGATCAAAAGCAACAGACATGCATGATTAGTTTTAAAACTAAGCTACAAATTAATACGGACTGCGATAAATTATCTAAAGTGAAAAAGGTACATTTGTTCATCTACAATCTGCGTAAATAAGAAAAACTGAGATGAGGAATGGATACTTACAGAAATATACTGGATGACTTCGGTATTAGCAACTATAGATGCAGATATACGCTTCGCAGGCTCGACAGAATATTCTGCTCTTACATTTCTTATTGCGCGTGTCTGACTCATTACACAAAGAGAATGTTTGATTATTCTAATTAATCTATAAACACTGAGACAAAGTAAAAAATCATATGACGCTCACCAAAGCTTGCAAGTTTTCAAATCTTTTTATGGTAGTGAGATTCCTTGGAAGTGAAGTAAGTGGCCATGGAGACACTATTAGAGCTTCTTTTCTATTAGGCAGTGCCTGCAGACCGTAAAATAAAAATATCAAGAATGTTTTGCTAGAAGTATTACAAATACATGATTAAACATTAGATTCGACCATTTCAAGAATGATATAATCAAATTAGATGCAACTTGATATTAGATGCATAGGATACTCTGGACTTACCTGCCATAATTCTTCGGTAACAAAAGGCATAAATGGATGGAGCATCTTCAATATGTTCTCATAAACGTATAAAAGAACTGCCTGTGATGTAGAAGCAAGTGCCTGATCTTCAGATTGGTAAAGATGAGCTTTACTTGCTTCAATATACCTACAAGGGAAGCATAAAATATTAAGCAACAATAATGAGTCTTGAAGTGGGTCATCGAAGTAAACTATCAACGGGTCTGATATGAACTGAATCAATTATTTGATATGATCTGACTCATTAGCTAATGGATCCAGAACTGACCATAGATGGACAGTGACACATTAGTAAAGTGTGAATCCAGAATCCAGAATCCAATCAATACAATTATTAAAAAATAATACGTACCAGTCAGCAAAATCACCCCAGAAAAAATCATACATTTCCCGTGCAACATCATTATAGAAATACTTGTCATAACTTGTTGTGACTGCATCAACTAGTACATGCAATTTTGAAACCTGCATATCATATTAATAGGACGAGAAGTTAATTATTCCAACATAGAATCATCCAAATAACAAGCTTATGTTGCATGTAAATTCATCATCAAATCTATCTTACCACCCAATATTCTGGTAACGGCAGCCCTAGCAGACGCTCTTCCTTATCAAATTAAGTAAACGAGTAAACTTTATCAGTAAACAGAAAAGTAAAATGCAAAAAGGACATGGTTAAAGAGCATTAGATTGATACAGATTATGTTCAAGTTCTTTCATAACTCTGCAATATGATATGCACTTTCAAAATATAATTCACAGTTATTCACTAATTGTAGTGACAGAACCTTGACATGAGATATAAACAAACCTTATGGGCTAGTAAAGTTTCCCAAGCTGATGCATCACTTCGATCAGGTAGATTTTGTAGAACAAACTTGCTAGCGTTCCATAATTTGTTGGTAAATGCTTTATTAGATGTCACCCTCTCAGTTGATAAATTTAGATCCTGGAATTAAGAAATAGTAATTTGCACGTTATTAAGCTAATGAAATATCATAATGTATACTAGTAATAACTATTACCGAATTATCAAAAAAATGTATGTGGATTGATCGAAATACTTGCCCAACAGTTCCTAAAGAAAGTGTAAACCACAGAGCATCAATGCTGAACTCTTTGACAGTATCTAAGGGATCTATGACGTTTCCCAAAGTTTTAGACATTTTTCGTCCCTGAAACAGTTTCAATATATATATAATTAGAAACGTTTCCATGCCAAATAAATTATATAAACAATAGGTTAAGTGTATGATACTCACCTGAGAATCCCGAATAAGTCCATGCAGATAGACATGTGTAAATGGGACAGTCCCAGTGAACTCAATGCCCATCATCACCATACGAGCTACCCAAAAAAATAAAATATCATGCCTGTTCACAAATAGTGAAAATTATAAACTCTTAGTTCACCAACCTTTGGACCATGCTCTTTTCCGAGAAGAAAATCTTGTTCACAATGAACAACTCTTCCAGTGACAAAAATCCAATAACAGATTTTAGACACATAATTTATCCCTTTGTAATATAAGACTGTCATAGAATATACTTTCATTTACATCAGAGACGAGACAAGCTTGCTCATAAAGGTTAAAAAAGAATTGATACTGACCAGATTGATGTTTTTATTTTGTAGTAAGGGTATGACTTGTACTTGTTGATGCATCGGATATTTTTACTTGCTATAATTAACAATTTTCAAAATGTTAACACTGTTCATCTACAGTGAATTTTCAAAACATGGAAAATCCCCCCCTCCCCCCTCCCTCTCCCCTCCTTTAACTTTAACACAACATAAAATAGCTCGTTAACTTTAACATCCTTTCAAATTTACTGATAATACAAAATAGCCAATAAACCCTTAAAATTTTATATTTTAATACGCCTTCAAGTTTTATAATATAACAAATTAACCCCTAAACCTATTAAACTCTGTGTTTATACGAGATACATCATTTTCTATTATTTGTTGACACTTCTTATTCATAAAGCATATTATTATTATAACTTTATTTCATAGCTACAATATTAATGTTTTTGCACCCGCTGTTGGAAAATAAGCTAGTGGTGACTCCATTTTCAATAAGAGAAATTTAGAGCATTGGGATGATAAGAAGAATCTGAACCGTGAGAGCCTAGTCAAATAACATTCTATAAAAAAGAATTCAGAAATATATAGTTTGTTACAAGCCAATGTACGACAGACAGCAAACAACAACATAAAAACCACGCATAAAGAAACATATACTGTAATGATAAATCCGCAAAAAAGGTCATCACTGTAAGCAACCAAAAGCTTTTTTCGTATACTAAAATATATAGGAAATGGAAGAAGCAGATACACATACCCTGTTTCAAGCACTGATGTTGGGTAGAACCGTTTATAATCATCTGCAGACACATCAGGCCATCCCAAAGTACTGAAGGGCCATAAACAACTACAAAGATTGCCAACAAGATATACTGTTAGGCATGTCAGAATGGCTCAGAGTAAGTATTGTATATACTGACAAAAAATCCAAATATAGTACAAAGAACATAATAAAAACAGTAAGTTCAAATTTCCATTAACGTTTATCATCTAAACAAACCTTGAAAACCAAGTGTCAAGAACATCTGGATCTTGATATATCTCCTCTAAAACAATAAACTTGTTAACCATATATGAGTGTCTTCGAACATCTCGGAATCTGATTATATCTTGTCATTCTTTACTTTAGACTTTGGTGAGCAATAGTTTTAAGTGCTCTAATCTTGTATTACCTAGGCAACATATTTAGTTTCTTCTGGGTCCTTTACTCTTACAATATACCATATTCAGGAATTCCGTGTGTCCCCACAAAGGTTGTCTAGCTTATACACCATCATTATACATCAATTAGCCAGTGCATTGTATTTATAGTATGTACCCAAAACAAATCAATTAGTTATATAACATTACAGGAGCTCATAAAATTATATTATAAAACCACTATATACTAGATTATGCGTTATTACCTATCACTATCATCTCGTCAGCCATAATGGTGATTTCTCCTGTTTCTAACTGCTCAAGGGCCTTACTCAGCCTAAGGCTCCTTTGGTCACAAACCAAATTGTTTGTCACCTGGGGCTAAATGGATACTAGTTTCTTTGAGGAAAAATTAAGCATTATATCTGGTACTAAACATCTGAATACGGATATAATTATATAAAACAGATTTGGCTTCTTATTACTCTGATTATGTAAAAGGAATTTCGTCCTCATCATTTTCCAGATAAATATTTATCTTTAACCCATTTTGGAACCTATCATAAGTCATCTTTTATTTTTATTTCAAATACACCACGTCCTTTACAACTTTTTTCAAACAGTTATTTTACTCTTGGTCAGCATGTTTTTTTATATTCATAACGCAAAACACTCAAAAGGCATAGAAGATAATTTTCCGGACACTATTATACAAAAATCACACATAAGCAAATGTTAGCACATATTAAATAGATTAATGAAGCACCAAAATACAATTATATAAAACTCATTCTCCACCACGTTTTGAGATCTAGGAAACTCTTGATAGTATGAGCTTCTATTCTTAATACTCGATAGCCCTTTGTTTCTTCAAAGTTCTGCCACAATATTTTTCGTTGCCTCAAATGATCAAGACAGCTGTTTTTAAACATAGGCAAAATACCATGTCAATCCTAATTTATCCTAATAAAAAAAATTAAAAAATTGAATAAATAAATAAAATTTATACAATTTGTTAAACCAAATTTATGACAATCCCTGCAAACACTTCGTTCACCAGTGTCCCATCTTTGTTCATGATCAGTAAGAATAGGAAACAAGCTTTTTAGCAAAGAAGGTTAATCATTGTGATCATGCAGGGCTTATCTTAAGAAACTCCGTATTCCTTAGATTCTTTATCTACAGTACTGGCACATAAAAAATATGTAGGGCTACGCATTGTCGAACTATATCAATCTTTTTATGTTTTCTTTTCTGTTAAGAAAGTTTTGCAACATGAGTACCTTGTCGGCAATATTTGGGGAACATGACGGGCCCAAATGTCATTGGAACAATGGCCCAGACTTTTCCAATTATATTTTGATATCTTTCGTCCTGTAAGGGTTGTAATTATTCAATCATTAGTGACATGCGAACAGGAACATTCTTTTTGATGTAAGCAATTATACTCTCGGGGATTTCACCGCCACAGCTTGTATCACTCAATAAAGTTTCCGGCCGTGTGGTGGCTACTGTTAGGGGTAAATCACTTCCTACTTTGTTTCTTTAAACAAAATTTAATACATTTTTCAAACAAGCAAATACAGTCGTAACATGATATAAAAATATGGGCACTTACTTTGAACCTCAGCAACCACGATATTTTGTATGTATAGAGCACCTGGTTCTCAGATATTCAAAACTTCCTAGAAGACGAAATGAATGATCTGTTAATTCAGGCGACTCTAAAAATAACATAAAAGCCAGCAAAAATGTGCAGCACTTATTCAATATGTGTCCAATATACCCAAGTCAGAAGACTTGCAGTCTGTCAATTTGGGGCCCAGTTGACCTTTGTTAAGAAGGCCTACATAGTAAAATCATAACAATAAATTAAAGTTCACAGTCTGAATAATCGATCATGTTGTTTGCTACAATACTAGAAGGAACAAGTTATATCATACTCAAAATGAAGGAAATTTAGATCATGAAAGTTATACCTAGATAGATAGCCCTTTCTCTGAAGCTTGATAAAGGACTCTAATAACAGAGCTCCTGCAATAATTAGAAATGACACTTCCAAAATTTGTTTAATGATGACTATGATTTTTGTTGCTGATATTATAAAAATCAAGATAATATTGGAACAAGTATGTATGTACATTCTACTATGGTAAAAAAAACATTAGATATCAATAAATGGGGCACGAACAGGTGACAAATGTGAATAGATAAACTGGTACTTCAAGTCTTAGCTGCATCTCATCTAAGTGTGAAATGGTTTCTCATGCGTCCAATCACTAGAAAGCACCTATAGTCGACCTTATGTGATTTGTGAATTTGCTCCCCCATACCTTCAGTTAAATCAACATAGCTTTTCAATATAGTAACAACTTTTTTTCTGAACGAGAAAATAATAGCTAACAAGAAGCTACTGGGTGCCATTTAGTTTGGGAAAAAACAACCTTTTGTTTTCTATAAAAATATTTTGTATGCGAAATACAAAACGATAGCGTTCAAATCAAGTGGTTTTCAACAATTTACTCTACATCAAAAAACAAAAAAATGTCATTTACCCAACTTAACAACAAAGGGGAAACTACCAAAATCACATTTTTTTTTCTGTTTTTCCCTCTGCTTTTCTTTGTATACCCCTTGTATTTCGTGAGAATAGACAAAAAAATATCATATGAACGCTTTTATCTATGTTTTTAGGGAAAAATACAAATCCTACATATATTTTTACAAATCTAGAAAAATCAAAATCTATAACATTTTTTTTCAATACTAAATGCACCCTCATTGTTTTAGAATTCCCTTCTGGTATTGTTATCAACTATAGTCTGCATGCGAGAGGCTACCAAGGAAATGTTATGAGTTATCAAATATCAAACAAGGAAAAATAGTACAAATTAAAACAACAGTATGGGAACATTAGAAGGCTTAGGGTTGCGTTTAGTTGCGTGTGAAGAATAAAATAATTTCACTAGTTTTGATGTTTTTTCAGAATTTGTAAATAATAAGGGATTTGATTTTCCACAAAACATAAGAAATAACGCGTTTTATGTGATACTGATTTTCCATTCTTCAAGGAACAACATTGGTTTACACAAGAAAAACAAGGAAAATACCAAATAAAATGTAGTTTTGTAGCTTTCCTTTGTATTACGATTGGGAGATGAAAAAGAAGTATCAATTGATGCTATACCTTTAGCAGTTAAGTCTCCAAGTATTGTTGGCTGGAAGATTTATAAAGAAGGAAGAAAAAGCTATTATCAAATAATGAGAGCTGATGGAAAGTCTCAAATGTACATGTTCTTTAGTCAAATGCTTAAAAGTTTTGACAGGGAAGATTTGGAAGATTTGTACAAGTTGGTAAAAGCTAAATATGAGTCAACAAAGCCAGTGGAAGACTTAGATTTGTTGTTATAGGGTGATTTGAAAACAATGTTTGAACGACATATAGAAGCTGTAGCATGGAGGAATCAACAAGCATACAAAGTATTAGATTAGAAGTTGTATGACTCCTGGGGAGTACATTCTTTGAGGATGCAACATATGCAGATTTATATGTTGGTAGAAAAGAACTATCCCCTTGCACCACTTACACTTTCAATGATGTTGGAAAAGAAGCTTAATATTGATTATGAAAGTAAAATGGTTTATCAGCTTCTTAAATTCATCATAAAATATCTTACGAAGTAAATAAGTGTTTGGAAGCATCCTCCTAGTGTTGATGGAGCTTTAAATGAAGAAACTTGATGATTTTAAAGAAGAATATCAAGTTTAGGGGAGGATTGTTGGGATTAAAAGTCTTCTTGATGTTGTTAGAATTACTGCTGCTCATGTTTGTGTTAATGCTGCTCAGCTGGAGTTAGTACTGCTCAGAGACTTTAAAGAAAATAAGCTAAGTATTTACTACAGCTAGTACACAGTTAGTACTGCTAGTGAATATTAGTACTGCTAGTGAATATTAGTGTTGCTGATGAACTTCAAAGAAAATATGCTAAGTCGTTACTACTGCTAGTACAAAGTTAAGATTGCTCAGCTGAAGTTAATGTTGCTAGTGAAAATATGCTTGAAGTTACTACTACTAGTAAATATCAAGTTAATGCTGCTAGTTAGTACTGCTTATATGATATGTATTAGTTGTTTATAGAAAATATTATGGAGACTTAGGAAAGTATTGTAAGCCGACTAGGGCTCCTTGGTGTATAAAAGGAGGTCCTAGGGCATAGAGTTTGATGTACCAAAACCAAATACAACTAGACGTATAATTCGTAACTTCAAGGTCTTTGTAACCCTAATACTTTGAGAGTATTTGTATTATTATCATTAATAATATTGGAGCTTATTTATTGAATTGTATGGTCATTGAATTATGGTTTCATTGATAATTCTTCTTAATATTAAAGATTAGATTCTGCATAATCTTTAATACATTCAAACAAAGTTTCTACTATAGTTTTCTTAGATTTATCTAATATAACTAAACCTTAAACAAGCTTAAGGAATTTGATCTATTGAATTGGGATCAACATCCCTAGTTCTAAAATTCCTCAATTACCTCACCTTCCTCAATGGTGGGCATCAAATCATCTCCTTGATTTCTCCTATGCTCAAATGGTTCATTTAGATCATTTAATTCAATGTAATCTTCCAAGAAAGGGTCTAATGATCTATTTAAAACCAAAGTCTCTCCCATTAGCCTAGCTTCTAAATCAAGTTCCATTCTTTCTCTCAAACTTAGCATGTAGACCCTCTTAATTAAACTACTAGCAGGTTTAACACTTGTGAAAACAATCCTTTCTTCCCCGACCCTTAAAGTAATCTTTCTTTTGTAAACATCAATCTTAGAACGGGCGGTAGATGATTGTGAAGTTTTATATACCTAAAATATATATACTAATATAACCTTAAGAGCTATTAAGAAAATTACCAAGTTACCCTTGATAAAATTCACTCTCAAAAATATATATGATATAATATATAATACGTATATTAAACCGGGTAAGTATGATCACCCGGGTCGTTTCCCCAACGACAAGTGAAATTGAAACCACATTTAGGCTTGGATTCTGATTTAAAGAAAAAGCAAGGATATTTTTGATAGTCTATATCTACTAAATAAAAGCAATTTAAACAATTAAACAAATACGGGAAACAAATAACACGTGACAATTAAGCAAGAAAACTAATTTTAACCCTTAAAAATGTAAATTAAATTTATAAACCTAAGATAGGACAAAAGAGAATTTTAAGAAAAAGAAAAACATTTTTTTCTTTGTTTTTTTTAGATTAAAAGATATGATTTTTCCAAAATTTAAACTAATTAAAAACTATAAAATTAATAAAACTCTTAAAAATAAAGTCCTAAAATTTTTATAAAAAACGCACTAATTAAAGAAAATGCACAGGAATTTTCTAAAAATAAAAGCCCTAATTTTTATCTTTTTTAAATAAAGTCTAATTAAACTAATTAAAAGCTAAACACTAATTATTAATAATTTTAACTAAAACTTAACTAAAGACTTAATTAAGGACTAACTATGCGAATACTAGAGGGACTAACGATGCAAAAGAGAAAAAGATTAACTGAGCTAAAGCATTTAACGGGCAAGGATTAACTGAAAAACAACTAAAACAGAAGAATTACAAGAATGGTCCCTGAGCTCCTACCCCGACAACAAACTAAGTCCAAAATAGCCTTAAAATAAGGTGAGAACTAAAAGTGCTTTTTAGGAAAAACTTTAAAGAGAGAAGTTGTAGAACAGCTTGAGGAGAACAACTTTAATGAAAGGACTTATACCTAAAAGCCACAATTAAGCTCAATAAGAGCTTATTTTTCAGCTGACCTCAGAAAGTGGGGTTTAACCCTTGGTTTTAGAAAATAGGCTATAAAAAACTCAACACTAGTTCAAAATGTAAAAGGAAAGAAGTTCTAATGAGCTTATGATGTGCTTATCCTAAAAATGAAAAGATAATAGAGCTTAAAGTACTTTTAGACTACTGAAAATGAGGAGGAAACAAGCAAACTCAGAAAATAAAGCATTTAGCACAAAAACCAAATAAGCTAAAAACTTTTAAAAGCTAAATTAGACTCTAAAACTTTAAGGACTTATTAAACTACTTATAATCTATCTAATTAAGCTATAAAATCTAGACCCATAAGCTAAATTATCAAATTAAAACCTTAAAATTTCTAAGTACTGTTTTTGGTTTTTTAGTTACTTTTGACAGCAAAATAAGCTAGGAAAATAAGCTAGAAAATGTAATCTAAGACTTATTCTATATTAAGCTATAACTAGACTTTAAAATGCTAAAAGATAAGCTATTAAATCCTACAATTACTGGCTTAAATTGGGATTTGAATATCAGCAGTACTAACTAACTTAGTACTGCTGATGCAAAGTTCCTTTTTTAAACAGCTGAAATGGCTAAGAAAATAAGAAGTAAAATGAAAACTAAAACCTAAACTATATCAAGCTATATCTAGATTACTTCTAACTTGAATTTAAGAACCTAAATCCTACTTTTACTCAACTAAAAATTAAGCCAAAGGTAGCAGTACTAACTAACTTAGTACTGCTGGTGCACTTTGGACAAATGCAAACCAAGAGTGCAGGTTTCCTAAGGGAAATCCTGCACTAAGACACACTCAAATAGAGTGTATAAACAAAGTTCAAGCAAGATCTAAGCCTTGGAGGGCTTAGATCAACAATTGCACAAGTGAAATTCAAAAGAAAGTTCCCCTGGTGCTAGAACCAACATATTAAACCATAACTTTTTCAATTTCACAACCTAACTTATAAAAACTCTTTGCCTAATGATTTTAAATGAAATCTAAGCTGACTTAAACAGGTTTCCTAAGGAAACAAACACTGCACTAAAACACACTCAAATAGAGTGTTTAAACAAAGTCCAAGCAAAATCTAAGCCTTTGGAGGGATATATCAATAATTCCCTCCTCAGCCAAAAGTCTAGACAAGAATGTCCTGGTGCTGGAACCATTATAATAAGTCATAACTTTTTGAAAAATGAAAATTAACTTTTGAAAACTCTTTGCCTAATGATTTTAAATCAAATCTAAGTTGACTTAAACAATTTCAAAAACTCACTTTGACTTTGGGAGATCAAAATAGCTTAAACCAAACACCCCTTTAAGACTAAGACAGTTATGATTAAGCTACTAAATTTGAAATCTAGTAAACAAGTGCTTAGTACCAGACAAATAACAAATTAAAACTACTTTAATAAGCATGACTTAACAACTAAATAAGCAATAATCTAAGACTTAAGCTATTTTACTATATTTTTGGTTTTTTTAGAGGTTTTTAAGACATTTATATGAAATACTATGATTTAAACTAATTAAAATTGAAAATAGATAAACAACTATGATGATTTAGCTAGATAGAACTCAAATAAGCACTAATAAGCAGAGATTAAGCAAATAAACAATATTAAGCATATAAACTATAACTAAGCAATTTAAACTGAAATTAGAGAAAAATGAAAAGAGAAACTTACTTGAACCTTTAGCTAAACAAAAGGACCAATAATGGCGGCTAAAACCTCCCTAGCTTATTAAATAAGCTAGTTTAAGTCCTTGAGAACCCTTCCATGTTTGGTTCTCCTTCCATAAGCTTTCCAATCCAAATGCAAAGGTAATATATAGATTGTTCAAAACTAGATTTTCAAGGCTTAGGTATGATTTAATTATAATTTCAGGCTCCGTAATAAGCTTAAGACGTATTAGAGCTATTAAGCAAACTGACAATTTTGCTTAATGAGAGACGCTTATGACTTTAAATGAGAGCTTAGATTTAAAATACTAAAAACTGAATTTCATTAATTTAAGAAAAACTGATTACATTACTTAAAAGGAAATACAAATCATTTAAGGAAAATTACATTTAAGTAAAAATACGAAATTAAGCTAAACTAAAAATTACTAAAAAAAACTCTCTCCCTCGTGTGTGTGAGAGGTGAGGCCTATTTATAGGTGCTGAAATAAGCTTCTAGGATCTCTTGCCCTGCTCTCCAATCTTTCAATCTCAGCCAATCATTTCTTCAATCATTTGAGCTTTAATTATGGCCGTTTGATCATTGTGTGGACACCTGAAGATTGCCAGCGTGTCATTCCCTTTTGGATGTCATTGTGCTTCTTTTGTGAGTGTTTTAGCACAAAACCCACATAAATTTGTGCTTTCTCCATGACGTGCATTCTTCTTAGGGATTGGACCAATCAGAGATGGTGAGTGATGTTTCTTACTGCCAAGGTGTACTTGGACACCTAAATTTTCCTTTGTACCCTCTAATTGTGAAAACCCCTTTGTTTTGAGTTAAGGGCACGTTTGGGAAGACGATGAACAGTAACTTGGGCATTTGGCGCCTTTTTTTTAACTGAGTTGGGTAATTTTCAGTTGAATCTTTACCCTATTGACAATACTAGCCCCTCTCATTTCTTTTCCCTTTTCTAATTATAAATATCATTCGAAAATTGCAAGTTTAGCCCTTGTGGTTTATGGAAAAGAGAAGTGGGCTAGGGTTTTGGGCTTTTGTGAGAGTTGAGGGACCAAAGTGAAATATATTTAGGATTTTTCCTTTTGTGTTTGACTTAGTTTGACCATCTTTGACTGATTTTGACTTTTCTTGGCTTTTTTTGATTGAGGCTTTGGCTTTTGTTCACTCTTCTGTACTCTTCTGATTCTCGTGTCCGTGTTTGCCCGCTTTTGACTGTTTTCTTGTGATTTTTGATATATCCGTACATGCACACACAAAACACAAATACAAGCATATTTTTGCCACTTTTGGTTTGTTTTGGGCTTATTTGGGTTATTTTAGGTACAAATGGATATGTGTTATTCTACACTTATCACAAAGTATGTGGGTGAGTTTGTGACCCGAATAAATAGAGAAACAAGGTGGAGAGTATAGGTGTTTATGGTTCAAGTGATTGTGTTTTTAAGAGTGTAATAGGGTGAGTTTATGTTAGTATTTATAGGCAATAGGCTAGTTAACTCTTCTTGGCCCTTACTTAACTATAAACGAGCTCCATGAGGTGGTTTTTAGTGTTTCTAGTTACTCACTCATGGTTTTAGGCTAAACCACTCAAGTACCACTCTTAATGACTTGCATGATGTACAAGATTGAGTTAGATTAGGAAAATCTCAAAGATTTGTGCATATACATGCATATTCCGCGGTTAACCAAGGCAAGGGAGACACAAATTAGTATTAACCATTGTGGATTTGCTAGGTAGGAAACCAAAAGCACACATCTTAATTAGTTTTAGGATGTACTAGTACTTTGAAGAGATGTTAGGAGGATTTCTAGTTGATTTGTGTGTTTGTAACCGGCCCTTAGGGTATTTAACACATCAATTCATTTAATTTTGTGTTAAGGTTACAAATGTGGTTATTGGTTTAAGTCTGGGTAAGTCTAGGTATTTCCGGGGTGTGTCCAAATGTATTTTATCTTGAAACGTAACCCTTTTACGTGACCAATAGAAATAAAATACGCAAAGTACATAATTATCTTCTTAATAATTATTTCTTACTTGGTTGATGTAAACCTTAATTTTTTTGATGACCGTTTGCATTAATTGATTATTTCTAGTCAAACGGGCGAATTTAGCTTAAAAGTAAATATTGAAAAGTAAATGCGTCACGGGCCAAAATAAAAGTGATCATTAATAGAAGTGCATACAATGACACGAAATGAGAAATGAAGTTACACTTTACTCTTAACATCATAGTACATCTTGTAGTGGTCTTGAGCTTTGTTCGCTAGACTTGTGTGATGCTTTGAGCTTCTTGAAGATCATCAGCCACATGTAAATCTCTTAATCATCCTTGTTGTGAAGTATTGCCTCCATATGATATGTGACCATTCGAGGACCGCATGCTCACACTTTTCTGGATCATGGATACAAGCATTTCAAGTAGCGAAAGCTGTGTTGTGAGTCTTTCAGCTATCATGATGTCTTTGATTAGGAATATGAAGTGTGAGCATGGGGTTGTGAATTGACATGTGTTTGTCCCGCAGCTGCTACCATTGGGATTCCTGCAAGTATATGCTAGTAATAAACACATGAAAGTGTCTTTGTTCACTTTTCGTTGAATAAGTTGCAAGAACCCACGGTTCCCCGTGTTTGTCAGTATAAAATATTGCCTGTGATCAGTAGAATTCCAAAGAATCTCCTTGACAGGGTTTCGCAGCTGCGCTAGCCGTTCTCAAACCGGAGCATCTCAAAGTAGACAAAGCATAGAATGAGTGAACCAGTGGATTAAAACCCACTGATTAATGAGAAATTGATTTGAAAATCAGTCGCGTGTTACTCTAGAAAGAGTTTTGTGACACATCGAGAGTTTTATACTCTAAAGATCAATTTTCATCAGAAACACTTTTGTTTTGAAAGATATACACATTCAATGTGCTAGAAAATTCAGTTGTTGAACACATCGAACCGGTGGGGGGGGGGGGGAGTGGTGGGGGGTTTTTTTCAAAAAAAACTACTCGTCAATTCACTTCCTGAACACAGTTTGATTCATACGGAACGCACCATCATTTCATTTCCATTTGTCACAAGCTTGATCCTCAAGAGGATCTCACATGTCACCTACCAAGAGCTTGTTTAATGTTGGATTCAGAGAGGAATTCCATCTTCATTTGAACAACTTTTCGTATTACTCGGGATTGTTCTGGCAATACCACGAGGATAATGCGAAGGACTCTTAAAATCTTTACTTGTTGTCACAGTGTGTGAGAAACAAGCACAATATGGATTAGTGTCCTAATGAGATTTTTGGATGATCTCATGGCTCTAGACTCAATAGTGCATTTTTGGTTTTTGGTAGTCGGAGGCTGGAGCGGACTGCCACCTTTTCAATATCATCTAGCTCGGAGTGAGAGAGACGATAGAAATGTATTAATCTCCATGAGAAATGAAACAATGAATCCTTTAGGGATCTTGAGTGGCTTGGAGGGTTGTGCAGAGATCACTGGCCATGATATTTTTCTTCAATGTCAGCAATCAACCATGTGATTCTGACAACATAGTTAGTGACCCCGGTTTTTTGCCTAATGTTTAAGAGGGCTCTTTCTTCACCCTTATATCTTAACATTCTTGTTCATCTTCAAACCCTTTAGGTGCTTACCAAGACTTCCATTACTATTACGCTTGTTGGGTTTTATTCTAGTACTGAGTCTCTATCTCATGTACGTACTATTCCCTTATTCTCACAGAACTTCCTTTTGTAATCAAACTAAGGACATCTTTACACTAACTATGGATTGTCCCTGGTAGGATCCCTTCCTTGCTAAGGTGATCGTGGGAACATGTACCAAACCATACCATCCTTATAACTCCGATAAAGTAAAATTATAGGGGTCGGTCTTTCGGTACTATCATTTTGCCATAAACCATTGAAAATCAATCAAGGTACTTTGGTGAAATAGATATCAAAGCATTGTATCTTGATTGTTTGATTATTTTATGAAACTGCCGCCCCTTCAACATATGCGTCGATATCAAAATTGTTTTGGCAGATGGAGGGAGGAGTACTGCTGAGGTCTTAATAGATCACACACTTTAATCAGTTTTAATATTTAAAATCACATTCTCTCCCACTGTAAAAAAATTTCAAACCCTTTGAAGATTATAGGATCTCAATTGATTTAAATATGTAGAAATTTAGGAGAAAATGTGGTCTGATTAAATACAGAAGCCGGTATTGAACCTATAATTGCTCACGCCTCAATTAATGAGGGACTCTATTTAGTGTCAGTTATGATGAGTTTTTATAAATTAGTTGGAGTTTAACGAGAACTTCAAGAAAAATTTCATTAAACGGACACATAACACTGATTACCAACACCTAACAAAGAAAGAAAGACTTATTTGATGTACAAGATTGTGTATGAGACAGGACCTGAAATATTCAAACTAAAGTGGCATAAGTCAGGTTTGTCCATGTTAGCAATCTGTAGTCTGTCTCGATACTCTCCAGATGGAAGTTGTCTTAGCTTCCCTCGAACCAGCAATCCTTTCTTGAGAAACACAACAAATATTTCGAAGTACACAAATAATTGAAATCCATAACAATCAAAGTCATTTAGATCCTGATGAGTGATGATATAAATTGAAACAACCAAGTTAGCTAATCCTCAGGATGTTACAATTATTCCTCTAAATATGCTGAAATGATAATACCTAAGTATCAACTAGTCCTGGATGTAAACATTTCTTCCTGCAGGATAATGACTATCTGAAAGGTAGCATCAACTTATCAAACCTATGTGTAACCTCCTTTGACGAATGAAATTCTACTCTTTGAGAAATAAAAAATAAGCTTAGTGAATAACTTATAGGGGATAATACTAATCGAAATCAAAACATATCTTCAACTTCACAAGGCTTCAAAAAAACTACATAGTTATTTCCAAACAAACCATAAGCCATTTAAAAAAACTATGAGGTTTGGCAATATTGATAGAATGTAGTTTATAAGCCTAAGCACTAAGTCCTTAGAATTATAAAGTTAAGCCTCGTAAGTTAATCAACTTTATGACAAATGAAGCCCTTGGAGTTAAAACTCCCCCTCAAATTATTGTCTGTTAAGTTAAAACTTTTTTCCATATAATTACCGGGACATGTTGAAGATAATTTGAAAACACTTTCTCGCCCCTCAGAACAAAGACCCGTATTCATTTAAAGATCTATTGTATTTATTCGAGTGATCGAGATTTCTTGAAAATCTGTTTGTAGTGTCGAAAATTGATTCTGATTTGATTAGAACACTTTTCAAATGGTTAACCCGAACTTGATTTATGAAATCAATATTTTTGAGAAAAAATCGTTCGGGTTATAAAACTTATGCCAATGGCAATCTAGGACCTTTCTGATGTACGTTAAACAAAGTAAGTACCTAATTGCCATATGTCTCATTCTAAGTCCTAAAGGTTGAATCACATAACATCTAAAGTCTAAATGAGTTAAAATTAATTAACTCCCCTTTAAATCATGATTAGTTATTGTTAAACCTTTTCCGTTAACTCCTTGATTATTCAAAAAGATCATTTTGAAAGAATTATTAGCACATTTCTCCCCCTCAAATAATGTCCCATTTTCTATTTAAAGAGCTGTAGACATTGTTTGAGTGATAGAAAATTCTTTTAATATCTTTTTCTGATAAGAGACTTAGATGACATATTAAGTTTTGAAAGACAACACCTTTTCCACCATGGTTAACACAAATAATTTTTGAAGAATCATAGAAGAAAAATTATTTGGTTAAAAAGAAGACTTCTCTTCTTTATCAAGAAATAATGCACTGAAGCGTACATTAAATCGGAGTTGCATGGATATAAAGTAATCCATGCCCGGGAGAACTTAATCACCCGTTGTTAGGAACAGCCGTCTTTTTGGCGACGTGCTTTCCTCATTTTGAAGACCGGGTTGCAGTCTGAAATAACTGCAAACCATTTAGACATGTTTTGAAAAACTGTTTGAACTTCTGCTCGATCTTCATTTAAAGACCCGTGTCATTATTGAATGACATTTCTAGATTCCCGTAAATGTTATCGATACTCAGAAAGACATGTCTGTGAAAAATATTTTTGGTATTTTCAATTTTTTGATTTTTATGGTTTTTGTAGGTTTTATATTTTTGTATTTTCTTTTCTTGGTTTTATGAAAAGTTTTATGAAAATGGAAAATCTTGTGGACCTGAATACCGAAATGAAGATGTCATTCAGTTCGTTGTAGAAGTCTGTAGTCAACAACTCTTAAGCTCCACCACCAAAGCTTTCGAGGCACCTGAATATTCGACTTATTTTGAGCATCCACATCTTGAACCTTTGATAGCTTCCCCTCTAACAAGTACATACTTAATTAAGACCAAGCACTTTCATGGAGCTTCCAATGCTGATGATGTCTTTAGTGGCCTTTGATCAACTTGAAGGCACAACTTTCTTCATACACTTCTGGTCATCTCGAAGTTTCTGAATAAGTTGCAAGTCTTGAAAAACTTCATTTTCCTGCACTTTTGGTCATGTCGAAGTTTTCTAGAATCTGCTTTTCATTTGACTTCAAGTCTGCACTCCACTAAGAATCATCTTTGTAGTACCTTGTAGGAGAAATACTATGCTAGGCATGAACTGAGTAACCCATACACTTCTGGTTAAGGAGAAGCTTCTGAAATAGCTTCCCCTAATTCATGCCACTTATTCTTTATTTAAAAACTTTCATAGCTTCCCCCCAAACGATCAATCATCTCTTGAGCAGTTTCACAGCTTTCTTTCAAGCTTAGAATAATTAAGTGCACAACGGAATAAGTAGCACACCACATCAAATATTGCTGCTCCTTTTAAGAATAAGCATATTGATTATCAGTTCAGGGGTATATTCAAATGGATCAGCAACGAATCCTCTCACGCTTAAATAATTCTTCTTATTTTTCTTCCCGCTGAAAGCTGAAGTAATGCATACCAAAAGTATCAGGAAAAACTCTTCCCCCATGTAGCTGAAGAGATGCCACCAGTCTCATTATCTGAAGCCCAAGCACCCGAAGTACACACTCTATCCCATTAATGAAGTCGAAATTGTAGCATCAAAATAACAAGTTGAAGCACTAATCATCTCTGCGGACTAACATCCGACATATTCTATAAAGCCCGATCAAGTGAACTTGTTGTGCGTCCTTGATGTATACATTTCTCCCTCCAGGAAAGTGCATATATGAATTGCTACACCAAAGTTAATAAGTCCCAGTGAACGCAATTTCTCCCTCTATGTAGTCGAAATGGTAACTTCAAAACGGTAACATAAAAAATTAACTAAGTACCAGATGTACAGATTTCTTCCTCCAGGATGATGACTAATTGAGGAATCATCATACAATTGTGTACCTCTTTTATCATTAGAGAAACTGTTTCTTACATCTTTTCCCCTACGTAGTTGGAATAATACACCAAAAGCCACACGTTGCAACACTGATTTTCTCTGCGGTTATGACTTTCGTATTCCTGGAATAACCTTAAACAAGGAGAAGGTATGAAGTTCGTCACGTGTACCCGTTAAGCATTCAGATGTATGTCACATTCCCCCTTGCTGGTTTGGATACCTCAGAACCAGCAACACATTGTACGCACATATACTTGAAATCTTGTGAGAAGAATAAAATTAACCCAAATGAATCCTGTAAGAATCAACTGCTGATCAAATCTCTACTCATTAACTCTCTCTGACTATCTTTACCACCCTTTATGTCAGCTATTTGAAGTGACCACTGATGGAGTGAACCCGATATACCAAACTTGAAATTGAAGTAGAATTTCCCGTTCTTGTAACTTAAGCTTGCACTAATGTTAGGATTAAGAAAAAGACTCGGTCACCTCATGCTTTCTTATATTTAGCATAGCTCATTGTTTTTATTAGTAATCGTATGATTTAGGGTTTAGGGTTTAGGGTTTAGGGTTTAGGGTTTAGGGTTTAGTGTTTAGTGTTTATGGTTTAAGGTTTAAGTTTTAGGGTTTAGGGTTTAGGGTTTAGGGATTAAGGTTTAGGGTTTGGGGTTTAGGGTTTAGAGTTTAAGGATTAGGTTTAGGGTTTAAGTTTTAGGGTTTAGGGTTTAGGGTTTAGGGTTTAGTGTTCAAGGTTTTGGGTAAAGGGTTTAGGGTTTAGGGTTTAAGGTTTAGAGTTTAGGGTTTAGAATTAAGGGTTTAGGGTTTTGGATTTAGGATTTAGGGTTTAGGATTTTAGGTTTAGGGTTAAGGGTTTATGGTTTTAGAGGTTTAGCTTTAGGTTTTGGATAAGGGTCAAGGTTTAGGGGGTAAAGGTTTAGGGTTTAGGGTTTAGGGTAAGGTTTAGGTTTAGGGTTATGGGTTAGGGGTTTAGGGTTTAGGGTTTAGGGTTTAGGGTTTAGGGTTTAGGGTTTAGGGTTTAGGGTTTAAGGTTTAAGGTTTAGGGTTTAGGGTTTAAGGTTTAGGGTTTAGGGTTTATGGTTTAGGGTTTAGGGTTTAGGGTTTAGGGTTTAGGCTTTAGAGTTTTGGTTTTATGTTTTTGGGTTTAGGTTTTAGGGTTAAGGGTTTAGGGTTTAGGATTTAAGTTTTAGTGTTTAGTGTAATAGGGTTTTGGGTTTAGGGTTTAGGGTTTAGGATTTAGGGTTTAGGGTTTAAGATTTAGGGTTTAGGGTTTAGGTTTAGGGTTTATGGTTTTGGGTTTAGGGTTTAAGGTTTAGGGTTTAGGGTTTAAGGTTTAGGGTTTAGGGTTTAGGATTTTAGGTTTAGGGTTAAGGGTTTATGGTTTAGGGTTTAGGCTTTAGGGTTTTGGGTTAAGGTCAAGGGTTTAGGGTTTAAGTTTTAGGGTTTAGGGTTTAGGGTTTAGGGTTTATGGTTTAGGGTTTAGGGTTTAGGGTTTAGGGTTTAGGGTTTAGGGTTTAAGGTTGAATGATTTAAGGTTTATGAGAATTTAGGTTTAGAGGTTTTATGGTTGTTCGGGTTTAGGTTTAAGGTGATAGGGTTTAGAATTTAGCTTTAAGGGTTTAGTGTTTAGGGTTTAACGTTTAGGGTTTAGCGTTTAGAATTTAGGGTTTAAGGTTTAGGGTTTAGGGTTTAGGGTTTAGGGTTTAGGGTTTAGGATTTAAGGTTTAGGGTTTAGGGTTTAAGGGTTTATGGTTTAAAAAGGTTAAGTTTTAGGTTCGGGTATAAGGGTCAATGTTTAGGGTTTAGGGTTTAGGGTTTAGGGTTTAGGGTTTAGGGTTTAGGGTTTAGGGTTTATGTTTTAGGGTTTAGGGTTTAGGGTTTAGGGTTTAGGATTTAGGGTTTAAGGTTTAGGGTTTAGGGTTTAGGGTTTAGGGTTTAGGGTTTAGGGTTTAGGGTTTAGGGTTTAGGGTTTAGGGTTTAGGGTTTAAGATTTAGGGTTTAAGGTTTAGGGTTTAGGGGTATAAGGGAAGAATGTCGACTAAGATTGAGCTAACACTGGAACAATCACAACAAGGTGTTAGTGATGACGTCTTGGTAAGCATTGAAGGGGTTAAAGAATGAAAAAGAAATGTATGGATAAAGAGTGAAAACAAAGCAGCCCTCCACACAACTTAGGCAGAAACCAGATCAATACATAATCTATCAAAATCACAAAGATGATTGTTGATATTGAAAATGACATCATGGACCCAGTGATGCAATGCACAACCCTTCCCAGCCATTCAGGTTTCTCTCAAAAGAAACTTGTCTCATTTATCACAGATATACACATGTTATCTATTGACATCTCACTCCGAGATTGTTGATATTGAATAGGTGGCAGTCTGCTCTAGCCTCCGATTACTAAAACCAAAGTGCACAAATCGAGTCTGGAGCCAGAAGAGATCAAATTATAAATCTCATTAGGACACAATGTCAAAATACACTTGTTGAACACCATAAAGTTCACAAGCTGTAACAAAGAGTCCTACGCATTATCCTTGAGATCTTGCCAAAACATCCGAGTGATACTTAAGTATTCACAGTGAAGATGGAAATCCTGCTTGAGCCAACATTAAACAAGCTCCTGGTAAGTAACTTGCAAGATTCTATATGAATCAATTTTGTGTCAACTAGAAAGAAAAGATGGTGCGATTCTATGTGAATCAAACTTGTTCCAGTAAAATGAATTGATGACTTAATCAGAAAGATAGTAACTATCTGATTCACTCTTACCGTGTTGTCTGCTTTGAGACGTTCCGGTAATGAGAACTAGCAAGCATGGTGAATCTAATACATCTGTGTTAGAAGATCCTACGCTTTGAGCTGGAAACCCTGTCAAGGAGATTCTTTGAATCTACCTGATCACAGGTATAGTATTTATACTATAAAACGGGAAACCAGAGGTTAATGCAACCGAACTCAAGATGAATGACAAAGCCAAATTCATCTTTTATTGCTAATTGTTTTATTTCAGGATAAGACGACGGTGTTGCAGCCTCATTCCAGTGAAGTCGGATTCATAAACCACATGCTCATACTCAAGCTTTCAAAGTCAATCGTTCAACATCAAGATAGTTGATTCTAAACTTCCCACCATCAAAGAGCCTCAAAGTAAAATAAAGAATCGTATTTTGGGAAGATTGTTATACTTATGAACATATATGTCAAACAAGAATGTAACAAGTATGAGCATGTTGGTCAAGAGCACAAGATGATCGAGAACGTCAAATCAAGATGATTCAAGTCAAGGAGATGATGCAAGACAAAGATCTCAAGAACTCAAAGTCAAATGACAAAGGCTCAAGATCAAGATCACAAAGCATGAATGAACAAAGCCATTACAAACAAGACAAGACCAAAATAAGGCAAAGCATAAACGTCAAAAGTCATATCTTCAACATCGGGGGAGACAATGATAAAACAAGACAACCTCCTACAAGAATGTTATCAGTCGTACAAGAACGTCAACTTAAAGAAGACCTCAACAGTGGAGGAATTTGAAGAAAGAGACCTCAACATTGGGGGAGATTGTTAGCCTTAATTTTATATAAGTCGAACAAGAATGTTATCGGTCTTATTAGTCTTGTTAAGTAATAGGCTAGTCGGGTTAAATGGGCTTGGATTGTAATCTAATTTTGTCCATGTTTCGGGCTCAAAGCCCAAGATAAGCCAAGCCCGACCCAAGTTAGAAAGCCCACATGCCACTTATGGCTCAAGGGTATAAATAGAACCCTCTCCACACATGGAGAGGGTGTTGGTTGCTGTTGGTTGCATTTGTTTCATTTTGTAATCCTCCACTTCTCTCTCTAATCTAAATCTTCTATCTTTTGTTTCTCTCTCTATTTTTTGCTTATTTGGTATTGCTTATTATGCTGTGTTTGGATTAAACATGTAGGACAGCAAAGGTGCAACCTTGGATAATGGTATTAGTGCCTACTAGGTTTCCATCGGCCATTTCAATGTCGTAGGTAGTATCTAGTATAATTGGTAGAATATTAATGTTAGGATCACATAAATGGACCAAACACAGAGCTTCGTCCACCTCGAAGTTTACAAAGGCAAAAGTCTAGCTGAAAGACTAAGTATTTAATGTTTAATTATGTATAAGGAGTACACGATGTAAAAAGCCCAAAGAAGAATTCCCACAAAAGGCAAATCTTAGTTAGTATAAATACTCCTAGTTTAGTCAAAATTAGGTTAGCTACTTCATTTTATATTTTTCATCTTTTAGAGTTTGGTAGCCACTCTTTGTTTCATTTTAATCAAAAGTTTTATTGTTTAATCTTTGGTGTCATTGATCTTGTGCTTCATACATGGAATGATCTAGGGATCCTACAATTGGTATCAAGAGCCTACAAGATTGATGTATTGATTTGGTTTGTATTTTTTTTTGTTATTGATTTCGAAAAAAAAAGGGGTTTATGATTATTTGTTTGTTTTTGATTCTTGATTCAAAGATGGTGTATGTTTAATCTAATATCATTCAAACCATCTTGTTAGCAATCAACGATCTCGTGTTTTTCCTTTGTTCTTGTTGTTTTGGTTCGAAAAGTGTTAAAAAAGACGTAGCGATCGAACGAGTTCTTGCTGTTTCGATCGAACGAGTGAAAAAAAGGACGATCGAACGAGTGACGATCGAACGAGTGGGAAATCAAGCGATCGAACGAGGGGAAATCAAGGGATCGAACGAGGGGAAATCAAGCGATCGAACGAGTGGAATTCTTTTTGATCGAACGAGTGGAATTCTTTTTGATCGAACGAGTGGAATTTTTTTTGATCGAACGAGTGGTTCGAACAAAGCAATCGAACAAGACGTTCGAACGAGGCGATCGAACGAGACGATCGAACGAGACGATCGAACGAGAGGACGATCGAACGAGAGGACGATCGAACGAGAGGACGATCGAACGAGACGTTCGAACTAGACGATCGAACGAGCAATTTTTTCGACCGAACAAGCAAAAAAAAAAAAAAAAAAAAAAAAAAAATTTTGTGTCGGATTGTTCTGAAATTTTTATACCAACTCGAAAACGGCCCAACGGTCAAGACTCTTCCTCTTTGAGCGAGAGCCCTGTCATTTTTTGGCCATTCGGAGTCATTTAGGCCCTCAAAACTGCATTTTACTGTTTAAAAATTACCCGAAAATCACAAACCTCACACCAAGTCATCAAATCATCAATCACTTACGATCAGATCATTACTAAACAAACTTATTCAATGGCATCCAATGAAGAAACAAATGCCGCAGGTACCGATACTCGTCCACCTATGTTGGTTGAAAGTGACTACGATTCTTGGAAGATTCGTATACACAGGTACATTCGAGGCAAACCCAACGGCAAGCAGATATGGAAATCTATCCAGAATGGCCCTACACCTCACCCTATGATCACTGATCCTCCAACCTAATGAAACTGCTCTGTGCTGCACCAAGGAAGAAACTTGATTCTGAATTAGTGAAGAGGAAACAAACTTATATGCTTGATACTCAATCTGAAATCATTCTCAGTCAAGGTCTTCTAACACATTCATCTTCAACAACCTCAATCAAACAAGCACTGCAAAGGAGATTTGGGATAATGTGGAGATGCTTATGCAAGGATCAGGTAGGACTATTCAACAAAGGAAGGAAGATCTGTTTGATGAGTACGAACGCTTTCGTGCTATTGGAAACGAATCAATTCATGACTACTTTGTGCGTTTCCACAAGCTTGTGAATGATATGAAGATTACTCAGCTCAACATTCCAACTCATCAGATGAACACCAAGTTTGTCAACAATCTTCCGGCTTATTGGGGTAATATGTGACAATGTCAAGCAAACATGGATATCTCAACCACACCTTAGGTTCCATGATCTATACTCAACTCAAAGCCTACGATCTCATGCAAAAGCTCTCAAGAAACAGGAGCAGTCTACAAGTATTGTTGATCCACTGGCCTATGTTGCTCACACCAATCTGCACTCGAACTTTCATCACCCTCCAACTCCTAAGTCCTCAACCTCTGCTCCGTCTCCGAATGACCTTTGATGGCACTATGACTCAGTATTGCTAATCTCTTAAGTGGTTCCAAAGCATGTTAGCCACCAACCAACAACCAGCTCAAATACTTCCTCCAACTCAAGGACTCATGCTACGGTGCATGATGGTCAGATTGTTACTGAACCAATTCAGAGGAAAGCTCCAGGTAATGTTGGTAATACAGGTACTAGAGGCAAGAAGGTGATATGTTACAACTGCAGAGAGAAGGAGACAATGTTGCAGACATGTAAAGAACAGAAGAGAAAATGGACTCTCCAGTACTTCAAAGCTAAAGCTTTACTGATGGAAAGCTAAAGGAAAGAGATGTGTTAGATGTCTGAAGCAGAAGCATTCCTCGCCGATGTGGATTGCAACCGCACCTTATGATCAACCTCAGCACTAACCAACAAACATGTTACAATCCAATTCACAGGATGCATATACTCAGACTAGGATGAAGGCCCCCAAATGCTGCTGACGCTTTCATGCCAACTTGTCATCCACTAGTGTCAACCAACAATTTCAGTCAATTGAGGTACACTCCAAGACAATCAAATCTTTGATAATGTGGATACTCATTTGAGTTCAAGAGATCACTCAGGAAGAACATTTAGACTCCGATGCTGAGACAGAGATTGATGACAATACTATCCCCGTATCATACAGTACTTCTTGACACCGAAGCCCAAAATGTTCCAACTGAGGTATCTGCTGACACATCTGATAAAGTTTCTATGATTGCTATCTTAACTGACTTGCAAACCCAACTAGACGGACATGCTAAGGTTAACCAAGAAAAATGCTTAGAGGTCGAGACCTTAAAAAATGAGCTTTCTCAATGCAAGCAAGAAATATATCGTCTAGATACCCAAAAGGTCAAACTTGATCTTGAAAACAAAGTTAGACAGGAACAAGCCCTAGTGATTCAGCGTAACAAGCGTAACGCTGAACTTGTGCAAGAAAACGATTTGCTTAAATCCACTCTTTCAGGAAAAGAAAAATCAATTGCATTTTTACAATCTGAAAAGGAAAAGATTTTTTCTGAGAAAAAGGATCTAGCAGATAGTTATCTAGATGAAATAGTTTGTTTAAAGAATGCTAACAAAGTTGCACGAGATATGTTGCAAAGATTTAACATGCCAACACAAACTATTCCTATGCTTTCTAAGAAACCTAAAGCCGCAACCGCTGACTTGCACAAGGCCCTCAGTTCCCGTCCCAGGTCTAGGTTATATGGCCAAGCGTGCTCAACCTGTTTTGTATGATGCTGATACCCTTTTGCATCCAACTCACCATCCCGTTAGTATATGGGATAGTGAAGAGGTCTTGGTTCACCAAGTGGTTAGCATGAAAAAGATGAGCGAAAAACCAGGGCATGTTCGACCCGCAAACGGTTTCTATGACAAGCTTAATGCCCTTAAGTTTGTTCCTCAACAGGAACTGTCTCGTGAACAGGCGTATTGGCTTCCTGCCAATGAACGTGCTAGTCAAACTAGTAACCCAAATAATTCAAGTCACTCCTTTTGTACGAAAAGTCGACCACCAAGTCAAGTTCTGACAGCTCTTCAAATGTTAATGCTGTTTTTCCTCAATTTGAAGGTATCATAAAAGAAAGAACAACACAAAAACCAGATTATGTTTCTGAATGGTGTTTTGATTATGCGAAACAGTTTGTTGAACAACAACTGGTACCCTTTTACGACCATTTCAAAAAACATATCCAAGCTGCTAATGAAACATTTTTCAAAGAGATAAGAGAATTTGAACAAATTTTTGATGAATTGGAGGCGGAGTATGAACAATGTGTTCTTGATAACAAGAACCTGACCATAGAGAAGAAAAATCTTTTAATCAAAAATGACTGCTTAATTGGCTGAGATTATTGAAAAAGATATAAGTTTCTATATAGTGCTTACTTCCGATATTGTTGTTCCCCTAGTCGAATTGCCTTGCGAAGATCTTAGATCTGCAAGCTATAGGAACACACTAAAGTTCTTGACTTGAAGCTGAAGATTTTTAAAACAACAAAAGATGGCATGAATCTGGAAACGTAACTCTCATTTACAAAAAAAAAAACCATATTGATTTACAACTTAAATTTCCAAACTATAAACAGTCATAGACACTTCCATGCCCTCAATGCAATTTTTGAAATAACAATAAGAAATCAGCTTAAAGGGAAAGATGACCACTATCAGGAAATTAGATGCCTCAGATCAACATCAAGAAGGTGTTGAATGTAGGTTCCACTGAAGGTTAGTTGCGACAACAGGCCTTAGACACTGAAGAAATCCAGTTGAAAGATACGATTACCTCCGCTTAGGATTTTCCAGCTGATGGCCTTAAGTTAGAAAACTGTGAGTCTGAAAGACTGGTATTGAATGAACTGTCACAGGCGAATACTCACTCACGAACTGCGACACTGAAAAGCTTGTGCCTTAACTGCCTGAAAATACAAAGCTGAAAGCCCAAGTGACTGGTTCAAACAATAGAGACCTACAACCTCTGATACACCCAAGAGTGCTTGCTCCCGGAATGTACAACTTATGGTTTCTAAGTATATTCCACCACCAAAACGTGAAACTGGGTCACAACCAACCCCGTTACCTAAAAGAAGCAAGTAACTTTTCAGTGAACCCTCCCAGACCTTCACGTCAAACCAACTCCAAAAAACCAGGTATTGCATCCTAAGAAAGCAAACTAAACGTGTGTGTACCTAAGTCTACAGGGAGTAAAACCCACTTCTGGAGCCAGCCAAAAACTGTTCCTAAGAGAGCCCCCGAAATCAAATGTTCTTTGCCGTTTAAGAGAGCGAATGCAAGAAGATTAGAAGCCCACCATAGGACTTTGATAAAAAGAATCGTGTTGATTCTACTTCTTGTTAAACATTCTGTTTCTGTTCAAAGTTGAACAATGTTTTGTGCACATGTAACAAATCTTTGTTTTTGCTAATCATAATGAATGTTTGGTTATGTGTGATGATTCCTGTGAAAGTTAAACCCCACCAGACTAAGCGTCCGAAAACACCCAAAAGGATGGTAAAACCCATTAAGAGAGTCTGTAAACCCAATTAGCAACCCTGTTTTGCTAATCGCAAATCCTCAGTGGAAGCCCACTGGAAGGCATTTCTCACTATATGAGATGTATCCTTTAACTAGGATCATGGAACCTACTGATAAGCCAATAGAACTACCCCCGAGTGTTAAGTTCTAAGCCCCAAAATCACTATGGTCCTCTAGTTTACCCTCATAAACTAATGATTTGTCAAGGAAAGGTTCAAGAAGGGATCACTGGTATTATTGATTGTTAAACTTGAACCCGGAACCCTTCAGGGCAACCTATCACCGTGAAATGTTTTTTGATATCGACAGGTAGTTCAAATGTTCTATTGGTATCTTGGATACTGGTTTGCTCAGACATATGACCGGTGATCGTGCGCGTCTTATCAACTTTGTAGAAAAGTTCATTGGTACAGTGAGATTTGGCAACGATGAATATGCAGCGATCATTGGCTATGGTGATTATAAACTGGGGGAGACACTAACATCATCTCGAGTCAACTATGTTGAAGGACTCAACACAACCTATTCTCGGTCGGACTCTTTGTGATGGAGGTTTAGAATTGCATTCATACACAAATACGGGTCACATCCCGCACTACGAAAGGTAGATCTACTCAAAGGTTCACGATCAACCCAACTGTACACCATCACACTGAATGATAAGCTGTCAGCGTCACCAGTTATGCTTGCTTACAATAGCCACATCAAACGAAGACATGTTTATGGTCAGATCGTCGATGAATCACTGAATTTCGGACATTGACGAATTGGCTCGAAAAAATCTTGTCAGAGATTACCCATGCTGAAATATGCCATAGACCATATGTGTCCATCTTGTCAGGCTAGGTAAAAGTAAGAAAGCATCACATCCACATAAAGACGGACCACCAATACTGAAGTTCTCATACTCTACATAATGGACCTCTGTCGGACCAATGAGAACAGAAAGTATCAACTGACAGAAAGATATTTTTTTTGATAGTGGAAGATTAACCAGAATTTGGTTTGGGTAAGATTTCTTCGACAAAGGATAGAAACTCCTCAAGTGATTGAGAAGTTTATTGTTAAGTCATCAACGACCTTAAAGCAACTGTTCGCTTCGTCATAACAGATAATGGAACGGAGCTTTGGAATAAAGTACACTCGATGGATGGTTTGAGAGTGTTTGTATTTCCTCATAAACGAGGCGTACCTCGTCTCCACAACAGACGCGTTGTTCGAAAGACGAAACCGAACTCTTATGGAAGCTGCTCGTACAATGCTCATCTTGCGAAAAGCTCCACTGTTCCTATGGGCTGAAGCTGTAGCCACTGCGTGTTATACTCTTAATCGATCTCTTGTACACACGCTTCACGGAAAAACCTTGTTGGGAAATACAAGTCAAAAAGTCAAAGTACTGCTAAGTGAAAGATCAAAGTACTGCTAAATAGAAAGTCAAAGTACTGCCAGTCAAGGATAGAAGTACTGCCGTGGATATAGGAACTATAAAGTTTAAACGGTTGTTTTAGCATTTATCTTGTAACAGTTATTAGTGATAAGTATCAATTAGTGTTTATGATATACAAGGACTGTACATCTACTAGAGGTTATCCTTATGTTTATAAAAGGATCTCTAGGAAGCTATTAAGACATAGAACAAACAAAGAACAACACTAAGTGAGAAATTTGTATATTGTATTAGGATCTGCAATTTAGGCAATTCAAAAGGTTTATAAAAAGAAATCCGTTTGAGAAAACATGTTGTGTGTTCTTCTAAGTACTGCCAACTAGATTCCGCATAGTTGACAGTATATCAGTGTTTCATTAAGGAATAACACCTACAGTGGTATCAGAGCCTTGTGAAGAGACTCAGACCTTGAAGAACTTTTCATTCAATCGAAATCTTTCTAATCTCACAAAAGATTTCTGAAACATAACCAATCCCTCCCACACCGTCCGTTCTGCACTCAGAATCCCTATAAATCAAGAAAGGTGAATATGCCTATGGACCTTGAAGATGCGACAAGATATATTTGCTAACACTGACACATACTATGGGACATAATCCCTAATGGAAACCAAACCCACAACTGATCCTGCATCACCTTCAGAATCTCTCCAAAGACTTCACTTGCAGCAAACGCAAGAAGAAATAATGAGAAAGCTCTTAATATACGCCTTTCTGACATGACCTGATAGACATCCTTCTTCGTTTTCATGATGCTGTTAGATGCAAGTCTATATGTGAAAGCCAAAAAGCAAGATTGGAGAAACGAAGCATCAAAGAAGATGCAAAAGAATCTGTTGAAACAACAATTTTTGAGACATTTACTATTGGATCTAGGAGAAACTAGATTCGCATAATGAAAGGTTCAACATATTCTTAGCATGCATGAATTACAGGAGGCTACTGTGTCCATTGAAGATGCAATTTGAAGTTTGTAAGAAGCCTACCATCTTGTTGGCATGTTGTGGCTACCATGATTTCGAGTACAACCTGGATTAGACGAGTAGACTTGAGATGAGCTCTACAACAACTTAAAGGTGTATGAGCATGATTTGAAGGGTGTCCTCCAAATTCAAACCTCAAAACATTGCTTTTACTGTCCACAGAAGTCCAATGGCAGTTACTTTGAAACAAAGTACAGCTGAACCAGCACATATCCCAAAAGGATATACTCCAAGCTAACTCCGAGCAAGTGCCACTGCTGCCCCAACTGTGTTTCTCACTCAGATGAAATCATATGTTCCTTCTTTGCTCAACAAGCATCTATGCCCACAACTCATGATGATGAAGACCTGCTGCAAATTGATGAAGATGCTATGGAAGAAATTGACATTCGATGGCAAGTGGCTATGATAACAGCAAGGATAAGGAAGTTTATGAGGAAGACAGGGAGATCCATTGACCTCAAGCCAAAGAATGGAATTACCTTTGATAAGTCAAAAATTGAATGCTTTAACTGTCAAAAGTTAGGTCATTTTGCTAGAGAGTGTAGATTTGCTAAATACCAGGAAAACAAAGCAAATGGTCATAATGAAAAGAGGATTGTGGCTATTGAAGATTCAAACTCAAAAGCCTTGGTGGCAACAGACAACAATGAAGATATTGATTGGACCAAGGAATTTGATGCTGAACCAGTGACATATGCTATGATGGCACTGACTGGAGTTGAACAAGATGATTGGAGCATAGAGTTTGATGCAGAGCACATGCACTTTGGACAAGATGGACTTGGTGATTTTGACTGGAGCAATAAAGATGATGATACACCAGTATCTCTAGCTTTAATGGCTACAAACTCAGAGGTACCTTACTGTTCCAAATGTAGTAAGTCTTATAAACTGTTGCTTGAAAACTATCAAAAAGAAAGAGATAATTTTCAAAGAGCTAGGACTGAAATTCTAGGATATCAAATGAGCTTAGAGTCATTAGAGGTCATGCTTAAAACACATGAAAAGAATGAATATGCATGGGGTGATAAGTATGAACAAATGGAATATGACTTAAAGATAAGAGATTTGAAACTAGAAGAAAAACAAAAGGAATTAGATCAAGCCTTAAAAGAACGAGATGATTTCAAAGTAAAACTTGAGAAATGGACAAATGCTTCTGTACTTCAAAACGAAGTCCTAAACAAACAAAGATATGTGTCTGATAAGTCATGTATAGGGTTTGGGATTGAGTCTAGCAATAGTATGGAAAGTGACATTTCATCTGGGGATGAAACTTTGACTGATTCTGCGTACGAAAATTTCAAAAGAGAAAAGGCCTACAAAGCAGTACCTCCACCTACAGGTACAATTATTCCACCTAGGGCAAATGTCTCCTTTACAGGGATAGATGAACTAGCCATTAGGAATAAAGTTGTTAATCAAGAGAAAACAAAATCTAGTCAATCAGCAATTGATAGAAATAAAGTCATAATTGAAGATTGGGTTGATAGTGATGATGAAGAGACTGATGTTTCAGAAAGTCAAAAGGAAACTGCTTTTAACTCAGAGAATAGTGAAACATCTTTTGAAAACAGGTCACCAAACAGTCAAAACAGTTTTGGTCAAGAATCTAGGACAAAGGGACTTGGGAACAAAGGGGGTAAATTATGTTTTGTATGTTACAGTCCTAATCACTTAATCAAGGATTGTAACCTACATGAAAGAACCTTCAAACACACCCAAACTCATAAACCTAAGGGAACACAGGGTTCAAGGGAAACAAGACCAGTTTGGAACAACATCCAAAGAGTGAACCATAGTAATTTCTCAAGAAACTCTAGGTACCCTCACCAAAGGAGATCCTTTATTCCATCAGCAGTACTTACAAGGGATGGGTTGATAAGTACTGCTAGACCAACAATGACACAAACAGTACCTTCAAAAAGTACTGCTAATGTGACTTATCAAGGTACTGCTAGATCTAGAGTACCACAGGCAGTACTTTCACGAAGTACTGATGGAAGTTATTATCCAAGGATGGATAATAGAAGACCTAGAATCTCAAGTTACTCACCATCATCGAGGTCTTCTACCACAAGGACTCCTCACAGACCACATAGACCCAAGAAAATTGTGAAATCTATCTGGGTAAAGAAAGGAAGTACTATTGAATCCCAAGCAGTACTTCCACAAACTGTCAAAAAGAATGCAATGATAAATCCAAAACAAACATGGAGACCAAAAGGGAACTATCTAGATTCTGTGAATAGGGATAATGGATCTTACACACTCAAGCAATTTGAGTATGTAACTCCATTAGGGGTATCCAAGTCAGTTATGACTTGGGTCCCTAAAAGAGTCTAATGCTTTGAAATTGTTTGTACAGGGCAATCCAGAAGAAGATCTCAAGGACTATGCTATCATTGACAGTGGATGCTCTGGAAGTATGACAGGAGACAAGGACAAGCTGTCTGATTTTAAAGAGTTCAAGGGTGGTTATGTGGCTTTTGGAAATGACTCTAAAGGTGGAAGAATCTCAGGAAAAGGAACCATTAAGACATCATGCTTAGATTTTGAGAAAGTTAGCTACGTGGAAGAGCTTAAGTTCAATCTACGAATCTTTTCTCAAATCTGTGACAAGAAGCACAATGTCCTCTTCACTGACAAGGAGTGTCTTATCCTATCTCCAAAGTTTAAGTTTGTTGATGAAGACCTGGTGATACTTCGAGCTCCTAGAAAGAATGATGTCTACAGTCTGGATCTAAAGAACATTATTCCTTCTGGTGGAATAACTTGTTTGGTTGCAAAGGCAACAGAGGATGAAGCTGTCCTATGGCACAGAAGGCTGGGGCATGTCAACTTCAAAAATATCAACAAGTTGGTCAAAGGCAATCTGGTTAGGGGTTTACCTTCAAAGACATTCAAGCTTGATCACTCATGTTTGGCATGTAGAAAGGGTAAACAGCACAGGGCATCTTGCAAGAAGATTGAAGAAAGAACTGTCAGAGAACCTCTTGAATTGCTCCATATGGATTTGTTTGGACCTGTTTCAGTGGAGAGTGTAAACAGGAAGAAGTACTGCTTGGTGGTCACTGATGACTGCAGCAAATTCAGTTGGGTGTTTTTCTTGGCCTACAAGGATGAAACATATGATATGCTTCATGATCTGATTGTGGGTTTGGAAAACAGGCTAAGACATAAAGTAAAGACCATCAGGTGTGACCATGGAACAGAGTTCAAGAATCAACTTATGAATGAGTTTTGTACCAAGAAAGGAATCAAGAGAGAATATAGCATTGCAAGACTCTCACAAAATGGTTGCAGAAAGATAGAATAGGACTCCTCATTGAAGCTGCTAGAACTATATAGCAGACTCCCTCTACTATCAATTTTTGGGTTGAAGTAGTCAGACAGCTTGCTAGTGCTTAATAGAGTTTTGTGACTAAACGCCAAATGAAGACTCCTTATGAATCTTGATGGGAAGATCTCCTAACATCAGTTTCATGAGACCTTGGATGTCCTCTAACTATACTAATACTCTAGATCATTGGGTAAGTTTTGAATGGCAAGTCATAAGGAAGCCTGTTGGGATACTCTACTAACAGCAAAGGTTTTAGAGTCTATAACAGGATCACAAGAAAGGTTCAAGACTGTCTTCATGTAAACTTTCTTGAGAATCAGGAGAATCAAAAGGGAAAAGGTCCTGATTGGATGTTTGATCTTGAACTTCTAACTCCATCCATGAATTACATTCCTGTAAGGAAAGAAAACTATGCTGATTCAAAAGAACAAGGAATATCTTGTGATGATGATGAAGATTTAGATGTTCAACAGTTCATTGTTCATGGTCCAAACATTCATGCAGCTCAGAATAAGCCTTCAGAGGAACGTACTGCTGACAAAGAAGTTCCATTATCCTCTGAAGAACAAGTTCTTCATGATGAGCTTGTAAGTTTGATGCATCAAGAATCTCTTGCTAAACTTCATAATGATGCTCAAAGGAATGCTTTTGAAGAGGAAAAGAAGAGAATAGCACTTGACAAGGGAAAAGAGTGTGTTGACAGTACTTTCACTCTAAGTACTGCTAATACACCTCCTCAAAGTACTGGCAATACACCTACAGATTCTGATGATGATATTCCAAAAGATGGTATTTTCTCTACAAACTCTTTTGATGCTGAGGAAGGCGGAGTAGCTGACTACAACAACATGGATCCTACCATTGATGTTCCCTCTACTCCTACGCTTAGAATTCATAAGATTCATCCTCAAAGTCAAATTATTGGCAAAAGTACTGCCGGGGTTCAAACAAGAAGAAAGCTTCAAGACAGTACTTCAAACCAACATCAAGCATTGCTGTCTTTTATATACAAACAAAACAGAACTAACCACAAAGATCAGCAAACCTGCCTGTTTGCTTGTTTCTTATCTCAAGAGGAACCCAAGAAAGTCTCTCAAGCCTTAGCAGATGAAAGTTGGGTTGAAGCGATGCAAGAAGAACTACTTCAATTCAAGCTACAAGAGGTATGGGTGTTATGTGACCTACCAGAAGGCAAGAGGGTGATTGGAACTAAATGGGTTTTTAGAAACAAGAGAGATGAACGGGGTACTATTATCAAGAACAAAGCACGCCTAGTTGCACAAGGGTACAGACAAGAAGAAGGTGTGGATTATGATGAAGTGTTTGCACCAGTTGCCAGAATTGAAGCAATCAGACTCTTTTTGGCATTTGCATCTTTCATGGGCTTCATTGTCTATCAGATGGATGTCAAGAGTGCATTCTTATATGGCAACATCACAGAAGAAGTGTATGTCAAACAGCCTCCAGGTTTTGAAGATCCTGCTCATCCAAACAAGGTCTACAGAGTTGTCAAGGCACTTTATGGCCTGCATCAAGCCCCAAGAGCATGGTATGAAAGACTTTCCACTTTTCTTTTGAAACATGGATATAGGAGAGGGGCTATTGATAAAACTCTGTTTATTAAGAAGGATAGAAGAGATATCATGTTGGTACAGGTATATGTTGATGATATCATCTTTGGATCTACCAAGTCTTCTATGGTGAAGGATTTTGAAGATCTTATGCAAAAGGAATTCAAGATGAGTTCCATGGGTGAACTCACTTTCTTTTTGGGGCTTCAAGTCAAGCAATCTAATGGTGGTATTTTTCTAAGTCAAGACAAATATGTGAAAGATATTCTCAACAAGTTTGACTTTAGAACCATTAAGCCAGCATCTACTCCCATTGAAGCTCATAAATCTCTAGGAAAAGATGAAGAAGGTGAAGATGTTGATGTACATCTTTACATTTCGTATCAAGACGAGTTATCATAATTGACATTTTTGAAATTTTCGGACCTACTGGTGACGTAACTTTTTACTGTTCACATCAGAACGTCGATGCTTTATAAAAATCGCAATTCGTCGTCGTTAAAAAACCCGTAAATGTCGTTATTATATTGTTATAGCTCGTTTTTAACGATTCTTTCGATGACTGTCCTCTAGTTATTTGAAAAGTTCTATATTTTTATGAGGTTACAAAAATATAACCTTTCTGCTATGAATAAGTAAACTTTTATAAAAATAGTTTTATAAAAGTCTTATTGGTCGTAAAATCGCGAAATTCATAACTCGTTCGTTAATTATTGAAAAAGTACGTTTCTTATCCTTTGGAATCTTTTAAAAAATATGTACTATTTATTAAAAATATACTAACCCTTGCTGTTTGAGATTTTAATAAAAATATGTTTTATAAAAATTTCATTTACGACCTTCGTTTATTAACGTATAAACTTGTTTTTAACGGTAACTATTTTCGTTATTAATCCGTTTAACAAGTTTTCTACTTTTTCGGAATCGTGTGAAATGTATTATTTTATAACAATATAAAAATAAGTTGCAAAAATTCGAAATTTGGGACAGCAAATTTGCTTGAGCTTGTTGACTCCATTTTGTAACTTTTTTTATATTTACTACTTTTGTATTTTCTCAACTACGCTCAAATATCATATATATTATTTTAAATTTATACATATTATTAAGTGTCCTTTGTCCAATTTCGTAGTCATCATATGTCCATAGTTACCATGGTAACAAATCCATAAACATACTTTTAAACCATAAACTTTATTTATTTAACCTTAATTTATAGTTGTGTCAATAATCATTTTTATGTTAACCAAGACCCCCCGTGTAAATCCATCCCTGTGTCACCCTTTTAAATGATTTCCTCAACATCATAAAGGTATAATAAAGTGTACATATGATGTACAACATAATAAAAACTTCTGTTTCTTGTTAATAATCCTAAATGGTGATTTAAGCTAAATAGAATAATCATATGCATAAAAATGAAAATTATAAGAACATAAAGAGTTCAAATAGACCTTATGAGGTATGATGATGATGATAAACAAGTGCTAAACCCTTGTTTAGCCACAAAACCAAAGCTTGCACTTAAGAAACCCTAGCTTTCTTTAACTTGAGAAATACTTGGAAATGGTGATTCAATGCTTGCAAATGCCTTAGTACATCTTAGGATATGTGTATATAGAAGTGTAAGGGTTGTAGAAAATTTTGTATGGATTGCTCGCAGCGCAGCGCAACCAGTTTGAGCCGTGCGCTCTATAGACCAAAAGAGGTTTTTGGTTTGATCTTCCAAGTGTGAGATGGTGTATCAAGGACTTTTACTTGTTACTTGCAATGTATAAAGGATGTAAAGTTGGTCAAATGTCCAAGCATGGTTCAAGTATGGTCATGGCATGGTCTTTGCATAAGGTATGGTGGGACATGGGGTTGTCATGATGAGGATATGGCATGAAATTTGACCAAATTTGAAAGCTATCTTATTTTCCATGTAATATTTGTATTTAGTGCATGATTATCGGTGGAACAAAGATATACATGTTATATTATGAAATTTAGTATTGGGTATAAAAGTGTGGTATTTGTTAGGAGCGTAGAAAAGTTTTTGTTGGTTCCGGGAGATGCCTAAAACGCAATTTATCGCGAAACGTATTACACTTTACGTCAATCCGATAAAATAAAATGAAAAGTTAATAAATTATTCTCAAAATAATTATATAACCCTTGTTGATGTAAACATTTAATCGTTTGATGCCCGTTTAATTGAAGTAATTTTAGCTTACGCGATTTAACAACTTAATTCATGATGAAATTACAAGAAACGCGCTTATACTAAAAAATAAATCGCATAGTTATCGCGTCGTCAAAGACTTGAAAAACACAGGGTGTTATAGAAGTATGTTGACCGTACTTTCACTCTAAGTTACTGCTAATACACCTCCTCAAAGTCTGGCAATTACACCTGCGATTCTGATGTTTGATACTCCAACAGATGGTGTTTTCTCTACAAACTCTTTTGATGCTGAGGAAGGCGGAGTAGCTGACTACAACAACTTGGATTCTACCATTGATGTTCCCTCTACTCCCACACTTAGAATTCATAAGATTCATCCTCAAAGTCAAATTATTGGCAAAAGTACTGCTGGGGTTCAAACAAGAAGAAAGCTTCAAGACAGTACTTCAAATCAACATCAAGCATTGCTGTCTTTCATATACAAGCAAATAGAATCTATACCACAAAGATCCGCAAACATGCTTGTTTGCTTGTTTCTTATCTCAAGAGGAACCCAAGAAAGTCTCTCGCTTAGCAGATGAAGTTGGGTTTAACGCGATTGCAAGGAAGAACTGCTTCAATTCAAGCTACAAGGGTATGGGTGTTATAGTGACCTACCAGAAGGAAAACAGGGTGATTGGACTAAATGGGTTTTTAGAAACAAGAGGATGAACGACTGGTACTATTATAAAGAACAAAGCACGCCTAGTTGCACAGGGTACAGACAGAAGAAGGTGTGGATTTGATGAAGTATTTGCACAGTTGGCCCGAATTGAAGCAATAAGACTCTTTCTTGCAATTTGCGGGGAGTGGGGTGGGGCGGGGGGAGGGGGGGGGGGGGGGGGGGGGAGTGGGGTGTAGTGGGGGGGGGGGGGTGGGGGAGAGGGGGGGTGGCTATCTTTTCATCGGCTTCATTGTCTATCAGATGGATGTCAAGAGTGCATTCTTATATGGCAAACATTCATAGAATGAAGTGTTATGTCAAACAGCCTCCGGTTTGCAAGATCTGCTCATCCACAAACAAGGTTTACGAGTTGGTCAAGGCACTTCTGGCCTGCATCAAGCCCCAAGAGCTGGTATGAAAGACTTTCACTTTTCTTTTGAAGATGGATTACAAGGAGAGGGGCTATTGATAAAAACTACTGTTATTAAGAAGGATAGAGAAATATCATGTTTTGGTACTGGTATATGTTGATGATATCATCTTTGGATCTACCAAAGTCTTTCTATGGTTGAAGGATTTTGAAGATCTTATGCAAAGGAATTTCAAGATGAGTTCCATGGTTGACCTCACTTTTCGTTTTAGGCTTCAAGTCAAGCAATCTAATGGTGGTGGTATTTTTCTACGTCAAGACAGAAATGTGAAAGACATTCTCAACAAGTTTGACTTTAGAACCATTAAAGCCAGCATCTACTCCCGTTGAAGGTAATATAAATCTCTAGGAAAAGATGAAGAAGGTGAAGATGTTGAATGTACATCTTTACAGGTTATGATTGGAGTCTCATGTACTTAACTGCTTCAAGACCAGACATAATGTTTGCTGTTTGTCTGTGTGCAAGATTTCAAGTCACTCCAAAGGTTTCTCATCTACATGCTGTCAAAAGGATCTTTAGGTATCTCAAACATCAACCTAATTTGGGTTTATGGTATCCTAAAGACTCTCCTTTTCGTTTGGAAGCTTTTTCGGATAGTGACTATGCTGGGGACAACCATGACAGAAGATCAACTTCAGGAGGAGCCTGCCATCTACCACTTCCCCTCGCACGTATGTCAATATCTTGGCAGGAAGACTAGTTTCTTGCAATGCCAAGTAACAACAATTGTGGCTATCTCCTCTACAGAAGCAGAATATGTAGCAGCTGCAAGTTGTTGTGCTCAGGTTCTTTGGATGCAAAATCAACTACTTGATTATGGATTTAACTTCATGAACACTGAAATCCATATCGACAATGAAAGCACCATTTGCATTGTGAAGAATCCTGTTTTTCACTTCAGAAGACAGCATATTAGATTTCGCATCACTTCATTCGAGATTGTTATGAGCAAAGGCTCATTAATGTGGTCAAGGTTCATACTGATGACAATGTAGCCGATTTACTCACCAAAGGCTTTGACTTGGCAAGATTTAACTTTTTGGTGGTAACAATTGGGATGATGAACCCATAAGCTATCTTTGAGGGGAGGATCACATATAAAGTACTGGTGGTCAAGTAATCGTATGTTTGGTTAGATTGGATTTTTTGAAGCATCTAGCTATATTTTTGAGGGGCGGAGGGAAGGGGGGGGGTATGAAGTTTGTTCAGAGTTTGAATTGCTTTGAAGAGATAGTTTGCAAAGTTGGAGGGGTTGTCGTTGCACATATTTGAGTTGGACATCTTTTTTAAGTTGAGAGGTACTGCTTCCCAACTCAAAGTACTGCGTGCCTTAGAAAGTATGCATAGACAACAAAGTTACTGTTCTAACGTCGAGTCAACGGTCAAAGTACATTTTGCGCTAATAAAATACGTATATATCTACAGCTGGTAACTTCTTAGTTAGCCGTCGCAACCTATAAATACTCACTGAATTGCATTTTTCTTCACTTTAGTTACTTTCATTCATAAAATGACTTTCGGGAAACTGAACATTTTATAATCGATGCGTCATATTTGCCATTAATGGACTTTCAAAGATAGAAACTTTTAATAATAGAAACTTTCAAAAAAAAATAGTAACCTGGCTCTTGATACCAACTGTAACACACCCATAAAATCAACAACGCAGAGGAAGAATCACCACTTTGGGGTGCCACTTTATAGATAAAAAGTAAAGTTACAGTAAACGACCTCAAAAGAGACGTTTGATAAAATGTCACATTCGATTTAAAACTTCAGAGTAAATTCAGGTCCCAATAATTTATGTTTTAACAAACGTTACATGAGTTCAAACATGACTCATTTGTATAATTAAAGAAAACATTTATCGAATGTGAAGAAAAACCAAGTCCTTATAGTTTTGATATCCACGCGTCTCGAATGCTCCCAATGCTCAGATCCCCAATTTTTAACATAAATCAGCAACCAACCCATTATTTTATAAGTTTTTTTACTTTTTATTATACTTTGCAAAATCTGACCCGTTTCAAAAACGACCCATTAAAACACATTTTCACATCTCGGACTCTAAAGTACCTTGACGTAAAACGACGTTCCGGACAACTTTTTAGTTTTGGCCGAGACCCGAAAATCGACAGAAATGGACGATAATGCCCTTGCATCAGGTCTGATGCAGTTTATTAAAAATGAAAAACCCAGGTTTTGCCTTAGCGTTTAGACCCATTTTTACTTGATTCTAGACTTAACCGACCTCGCGAGGCAGTTTAAATCGGCATTCGAAAACTTTCGTGTTTGCGAAGTGCCGATCAGACTAGAAAGTGACGAAATTTCCCCTTCAAAACATTTCTGTCAGCACCCATTTATACCCAAAAAACTGGATGTTACAATGACCATTTTCCTAGTTCAAAATTGCCATAGAAATTCTCGTTTTTAAGAGTTAAAGTCGATCCATACATGGAATACGATCGTCTTGGCTAAGCTTACCATAATCTACTTAAAATTGTCCAACTTTATCATTTTTACGACATCAAAACATGGGCTTTAATTTTTCTGCAGAAAATGCCCCATTACCTAATCTTACCAAACGCTATTTTCATCACACCATCACTTCACAAATACACTTAGCTAGCCTATCTCCATCCACTATCATAACCACCATTATTCAACATCTCAAACACCAAATTAACATCATTCTAGTGGATTCCAAAATATATAAAAACATAAACATATGCATATTCATAAAATAAAAATATCAAAGAGGGTTTTAGAGGGCTCACAATCACTAGAAGATGCAAAAAAAATAATCGAATCTCTTGGTCCCTTAATTTAGCCGATCCAAACACACCCTTAATATCCAAAAACTTTGATTTTTATAACAACCAACACTTGTTTTACCCTTAATCTTCAATCTTTACTCTTTTTCTTCAATCAAAAACTTCAAGAATTAATAAAATCAAGATTTTAGAAAAATCCTTGCATGGTGATTTTTCTTGTTGGATTAATAAAGATTAATGTAGGATCAATTTGGGTGATTGTAGGAGTGTGTAGAGGTGATTAGAAGGAGTAGAAAATTTTTGATGGTGGATCTCTTGGTGTTGTTTTGTTCGACAGTAGCAATAAATAACTGGAACATGCAAAAAAGAAAACCCATCATAACAATTTGTTGGTACAGGTTTTTGGTGGATTTTGATTGGGCCTTAGGGGGTGGCGCCAATAGGGCTTAGGATTCATGGGTTTGTCATTTTTTTTTTTTTTATTTGTTGTGTAATATTTTGTGTAAGTAAGGTTTTAAAAGAAAGTATATTTATGTTTATGTAAATTTATAACAAGGATTCGGCTAAACGTGGAAACAAACAAGGATTATAAAAATAAAATTATCGAGCCAACGAGGCAAAAATATAGAATTTTTTAATTTCTTAGAATATTTAAACGGATAACGATCATAAGCACGGCTCGAGAATAATATAAAACAACGTTTTTTTTTTTTTACTAAATCGACAAAAAGGCAAAACTCATTATTTTACTAAAAGTAAAAATAGAAATTAAGTCGGGATTTAATATTGACCTCGAAAACGCGAAATGTCACAGCCTTCCCTCCATAACGGAGCACCGTCTCGGTGCTCGATTTGACTTATCCGTCTGCGGTCTACTTTTGAAGAGACGAGGAAATGCTCAGGTCCTCGTTGAGGTTTCCAACAAAAATTGAATAAACAAAAGTCAAAGCATAAAATATGTGCAACGTGTATGAGCGGACGAATTGCATGTCGCGAGAACCCTTAACAGGAAGGATAAAATACATGACTTGAAGAAAAGCCATTGGAAACGAAGAATTTAACAAGTCATAAATTCTTGGAATCGGTTAAGAGTTCATTACTATTAGCTTATCAAGTTCGCCGCGGTCGATACAAGTTCGGAAAAATCCATATAACAAATTATGAGTCGAAAGGGGTTCATAGCCCAAAGAATGATTCGTACAAACGAACGCACGCTATGTCGGATACACGTAAGCCCACTCATCCATAACTCGTCACTTACATAAAGAGGCGTCCCAATCCATGTAAGTGAAGATTTATGAACTTATGGTTCGGCGGTTTATAATTATCTTATTCAAATGAAGAAGCGTCCTAATTCATTTCAATAAGATAATTATAAATCATCCTACTTAAGTATGGCCAACACAAAACACAATATCAAAACAAGACCAAAAGCTACATTAAGTACAAAGGTGATGTCTTCTTGATGGAATGATTCTTCAAAAGCATAACAAGTAACGAGGAGAATGTATGAGTGTTGGTCTAACGATTTTAAGGTATGTGCCAAAAGAGGCTACGATCGAGGTGATTAAGGATTAAAGTAGTACTCCCATCGAATGGAAGACTTTAAAACAATAGATAATATATGCGATTCAAAAGCATAAGAATAGTGTTCAAACTCGAGGTAGAATGATAAAATAACTAGCGTAATTGACAAAATACACCGAATGTTAATATCATCAAAAGGAAATAAGTAGCGTAAATGCTTCGGTAATAACCGCATCGCTCACAATATATTGAAGTAAACGAACTCATTAAGACATACCATGGTACTATACACATATGTAAGTAATTATTATTACGTAGACGATTTCGCCTTTAGGCTTAGATTAGCACGGGTATGAAGTCAAGCTCGATTGAAAAGCATCGCTAAATTATACACAACATGCAGTTAGGCGTACCCAAGATCCAAATGCTAACGTTAGCCATAATACCAAGGCGACACAACGACCGTAAATAGTTAAACTCACACAAATCACTTCTATATAAATAGACATCAATCTAGAAGTTGAGCATAAGAGATTAAAAGAAGGTAGCTTATATACGTACGGGTATCCTTATATGGTACTAGTATTGACGTTTGAGGGAGAAAATAAGAAAACAGGGAGTACGCAATAATCGAATTGTTAGAACATCTACTCCCAAATCGCTCCTGTTATATATAAATTCCGACCAATATAAGCAGATAATATGACGTCATAAGATAGAGTAGAAGATTGAATTCATAACCAGTTATTATATCACGATAATTATTAATGTAATATCAATAAAGATGCAAAAGATAGCATATAAGTTACCTGGGAGCAAGCGCGCGCGGATATCGGACAATGGTGAATGACTCTTAATTTTTTTTTTTCAAAAACGGTTATAGTCTAGGGTTTTGAAAACGACCTAGTTCGCTATAACGAGTGCTCTGATACCAATCTTTGAGCGTTTTAGAGTCCGTTTGGGCTTATTAAATGTTAACGAAAATAATTGGGCGATATATATATTATTGGGTGCGTTCCGGTTATGTCCAAAAATAGTAAGGTTATGATTAGAAACTTTATATGGGTAATTATATATATATATGCATAAGATTAAACAAGGAAAAAAAATGGGTAAGTATATATAAGTTATGGGCGTGTCGGAGTTGTCGGAAACTTAACATTTTATTAATCGATGCGTCATATCTTGCCATAAATGGACTTTCAAAAAATAGAAACTTTCTAATAATAGAAACTTTCAAAAAAAATAGTAACCTGGCTCTGATACCAATCTGTAACACACCCATAAAATCAACAACGCAGCGGAATACCACTTTGGGGTGCCACTTCATAGTATAAAGTACAAGTTACAGTAAACGACCTCAAAGAGATCGCATACCCTTTTCTTGATAATAATCGTCACATTCGATTTTAAAACTTCAGAGTAAATCAAGGTCCAATAATTTATGTTTTAATCAAACGTTACCATGAGTTCAAAAATGACTCATTTTGTTTAATTAAGAAAAAATTTTATCGAATGTGAGAAAAACCAAGTCTTATTAGTTTTTGATATCCACGCGATCTACGAATGCTCCCAATGCTCAGATCCCCAATTTTTAACATAAATCAGCAACCAACCCATTATTTTATAAGTTTTTTTACTTTTTATTATACTTTGCAAAATCTGACCCGTTTCAAAAACGACCCATTAAAACACATTTTCACATCTCGGACTCTAAAGTACCTTGACGTAGAAAGAACGACGTTACCGGACAAACTTTTTATTTTTGGCCGGAGACCCGATGAAATCGACAAGAAATGGACGATAATGCCCTGCTCAGGTCTGATGCAAGTTTATTAAAAATGAAAAAAACCCAGGTTTTGCCTTAGCGTTTTTTAGAACCCATTTTTTACTTGATTCCTAGAACTTAACCGACCTCCGCTTAAGGCAGTATAAACGGCCATCCGAAAACTTTAGTGTTTGGCCGAAGGCCGAAAACAGACTAGAAGTGACGAAATTACCCTTCAACATTCTGTCAGCACCATTTATAACCCAAAAACTGGATTTTACTAATGACCATTTTCATAGTTTCAAATTGCATTAGAATTTCGTTTTTAAGAGTTATAAGGCTGATCCATACATTTGGAAAACGGATCGTCTTGCAAAGCATTCTACCATATCTTTACTTAAATTCCAACTTTATCATTTTTTACGACATCAAAAACATAGGCTTTAATTTTCTGCAGAAAATGCCCCATTACCTAATTCTTACCATACGTATTGTCATCACACCATCACTTCACAAATACACTTAACTAGCCTATCTCCATCCTCTATCATAACCACAATTATTCAACATCTCAAAAACCAAATTAACATCATTCTAGTGGATTCCAAAATATATAAAAACATAAACATATGCATATCCATAAAATAAAAATATCAAAGAGGGTTTTAGTGGGCTCACAATCACTAGAAGATGCAAAAAAAAATACCTCGAATCTCTTGGTCCTTAATTTTAGCGATCCAAAACACCACTTAATATCCAAAAACTTTGATTTTATAACAACCAACACTTGTTTTACCCTTAATCTTCAATCTTTACTCTTTTTCTTCATTAAAAACTTCAAGAATTAATAAAATCAAGATTTTAGAAACTCACTTGCATGGTGATTTTTCTTGTTGGATTAATAAAGATTATGTAGGATCATTTGTTTTGATTGTAGGAGTGTGTAGAGATGATTAGAAGGAGTAGAAAATTTTTGATGGTGGATCTCTTGGTGTTGTTTTGTTCGACAGTAGCAATAAGAGGGAGGGAATACATGTTTTTTTACATGCAAAAAAGAAAACCCATCATAACAATTTGTTGGTACAGGTTTTTGGTGGATTTTGATTGGGCCTTAGGGGGTGGCGCCAATAGGGCTTAGGATTCATGGGTTTGTCATTTTTTTTTTTATTTGTTGTGTAATATTTTGGTGCGTAAGGTTTTTAAAAGAAAGTATTATTTATGTAGTTTGTAAATGATAACAAGATTTCGGCTAAACGTGGAAACAATCAGGATTATAAAAATAAATTTTATCGAGCAACGAGGCAAAAATTATAGAATTGTGGTTGGACACCTACCTTAGAATATTTAAAGATAACGATCATAAGCACGACTCGAGGAATAGTATAAAACAATGTTTTTTTTTTTTTTACTAAAATCGACAAAAAAAGCCAAAACTCATTATTTTACTAAAAGTTTAAAATAGAAATTATGTCGGGATTTAATTATTGACTCGAAAAGCGAAATGTCAACCATAGTAATATTGTCCACTTCCATTCGGTATCTTGGGTTGTACCAACAATTTCCTGATTGGCCTCTTATGTTCAGCCTTGACCTTGGCATAGGTCTAAACACTTGATACATAAGTGGCTATGTCGGTTTCATGTTGGGCCACCAATATAGCTTCTTCATGTCTTGGTACATTTTGGTCGGCACCCGGATGAAATAGAGTATTTTGAAATGTGGGACTCGTGCATGATCAACAGTCCCGTAAATCGCCATAAACAAAGGTCACCCAGCTCCTGCCATTGAGGCCATGGTTCCACTCCGCTCGTGTTCCAACTTGTGTTCTCTAATTGCTTTGGGATTTTTTAGCTGTTTTCAATCAACATTCCCCCAACGTCTACACTCTTAATGTTCTCTGGTTTTCGCGCTTCGGTCTGAGCATTTAAGATCTGTTTGGGAAGATCCAAAACTAATAGTCATATCCAAGGCTCGAATCTTAACGGTTTTTGGTTTCGTTCTTTTCTGCTTAGAGCATCAGCAACGTCATTTGTTACTTTCCGGGTGGTGGATATAGACTATCGCTAATCGTAATCCACTATAGCAATTCTAACCATCGTCGTGGCTTATGTTTCAACTCTTTTTTGATCTAAAATGTGTTGCAAACTCTTGTGATCGGCGTGAACAAACTTGTACCACCTTAGTTCAATTAAGTAATGTCTCAGATCTTGAGAGCGAACACCAGTGCACAAGTTCTAAATCATGAGGTCGTGTATTAGTTTTCTCATGAATCTTCAACTGGCGTGATGCATAACGAAAGCACTTTTCTCTCTTCTGCTCAACACAGCTACGGGACAAAACCTTCGCGAGGTATCGCAGTATGCGATGAAATCTTTGCTTCCTTCAGGTAATGCAAGGATTGGTGCACTACATAACTTTTGCTGTAACAGTTGAAAAGCTGCTTCTTGTTTATCGCCCTACTCAAACTTGACCTTCTTCTGGGTGAGTTTAGTCATTGGTTTGGCGAATCCTTCGAAAACCCTCAATGATCTTCGATAAGTATCAGCAAAATAAAAGACCCTATAAAATTGACGAATCTCCGTTGGTGACTCTAGGAGAGTCAATCTTTAATGGATGTAATTTTGGCTGGATCCGTCATGAATTCCTTCACTATCGATCACGTGACCGAGGAACTGTACTTTAGGAATCCAAAATTCACATTTGGAAAACTTGGCATACAACTCCTCCTTCTTAAGCAATTCTAAGATTAGCTTAAGGTGTTCTTCGTGTTCTTTCTTGCTCTTCGAATATATCAGAATATCTTATAAAGCAATTACGAATTTATCTCAGATATGGGTTTGCATCACCCGGATTCATAAGGTATGAATACGCGGCAGGTGTTGCGTTTGTCAAACCAAACGCATTAACTTGAAATTTGTAATGGCCATAACGAGTTCTGAAGGCGTCTTCGGGAATAATGTCTTTTCTCGACCCCTCAATTGGTGATAACCTGATCTTAATCAATCTTCGAGTTAGACACTCGACCCTTGGAGCTGATCAAATAAATCATCTAATTCTTGGGAGCGGATACGGTTCGTCCGTTAATTTATTCAGTTCCCTGGTAAATCAACTGCACATCCGATATGGACCCGTCCTTCTTTTTGACAAACAGGACCGGAGCTCCCCAGGGCGAGGAACTGGGCCTTATAAAGCCTTTGTCGGATAGCTCCTTCAATTGCTCAGATAACTCCTTCATTTCGGAAGGCGCCAATTGATAAGGTGCCCGCGCCACAGGTGCAGCACCAGGTACCAAATCAATTTGAAACTCCACTTGTCGAGTCGGAGGAAGACGGCCCCCCCCCCCCCCCCCCCCCCCCCCGGGCCCGACAAGTCTTTTAGGAATACTTCAGAAAGTCTTGACTATGGTAGTTCTTAAGTCGCTTCCTTTCCGGACTTTTCTTCAAACCTCTTTTGTTAGTAACAGTTGCTGGTGCCAGAAAGATGGGAAACCCAATTTTCCATGTACTTCTAGTTTTAGTGCAAGAGAAAATGATGTTTAATAGAGGGTCACATTTCCCTGATTACTTCATCAATCATGTATGATTAGGTTTCATTTCCCCAGTGGATGCAGACATTCTTCTCAGCACACATAATGACCGCTTGGTATTTCGCCCAACCACTCCATTAACGATTTATAGCCGTTTCAAAAAACTACCAATTTCTTTTCATCATGGGCATTAAATTTATGTTGATGGGTGGTTTAAGAGATTCTCTTATGGCGAGAAATTCGGATAATGATTTATCTAGGGCGGATAGTAATGTGTCTTGGCTTCTCGGCTTAGGATTTGGTATAAGATGATGCCAACTTTATAGTAAGACGGAGTGAAGGTTTGCTTAGTTGATAGGGTTACTAATTCAATTTCCAAAAGTAAATGCGTTTTATGAATACACACACAAAACATGATATAAGTAGAAAATTATTTCCTTAACAAGAGGTTTTTAGAGTGACTACTCTCAGCACGGCATGGTACCTCCCTGAATTATACATAGTTGATCAGGGGGGGGAGGACCATGTATAATTGAGGACTAACGATGCATTGCTTATTTCGTCAAACTAGCTGTTAATTTCTGATATTCGTGAGAAGTAGTTTGTAAGAGTAAATAAGGAACTTTAAGTTAAATATTGACGAATTCTCATAATCGATTAATTTGAAATCATTCGTAAACTAAAATCTTTAGGGAAATACAACGAGAATTCTTAAGGAATAAAGTTTAAGATAGTTCCAAATTAGGGGTTTGCTAGGCAAGGCGTGTGTTGGATTAGTCAACTTTTATCTTTTAAGCTTCGAATTCTCATCCTTCTTGTTGTTTATGGTCTTGATCGGTTTCTCCTCCTCTTAAGGTATGCACCACTCCATGTGCTCCAGCACCTCCAATTTGGTTTTTATGGCTTTGGTTCTTTTGCTCTGGTGAATCCCTCTTGTAGTGCCCTTGCTTTCCCCACATCATAGCAAATAGCCTTCTGACTTGCCACAATTTGACCCTTTGGTTGTTAACAGCATTGGCATTTCCCGTACCCCTACAGTCACGGGCGATGTGACCATATTTGTTGCATTTATAGCACTTTGGAGCACACGGACCGTCATGGTGGTAATTGCACTTTGAGCACAGGGGTCTAGATCCCCCATATGGTTTCTTATCACCCGATCCAGCAGTGTATGCCCTGCCGGTGTTTTGCCTCTTGATTTGTTGGTGTTGTTGATTCTGACTATTTCGGAAGTGTTTTCAAAACTTCCTTCTTGTTCTCAGTTGGCGTTTCAGTAGGTTATGATCTTTTTATCCACACGTTTCTGGAACTTCACTATTGGATACTCACTCTTTTAGGAAGTGTCTCAGGACTTCCAACACTCATAACAGGCGTAGTTGTTTGATTCCTAAGCCACAGCAGCAGGATTCCTACAATCCTGGGTCATGTGGCCAACCTTCTTGCAATTCTTGCCCTTTACGGTACATTGCCCATTGTGGTTACCTTCCTACTTTCTCTTGTTGTTAGCATTCTCTGCTAACTTGCATTCTTGTTGTTCGGTCTGGCTTATTGACTTACGGGCCATGTTGGTTTTCGTCTCATAAATGGCAATAGCCTCGATAGCATTAGCCACTCGCTTGGCTTAACCGTCAATTTCCTCAACACTATCCCTGATCAACAGTTGTTCTTGTTTACTGAAAGGTCACAGGGAACAAAAATGTATATGAAGTTTTCATTCTAGGGAAAGGAAAATCATGACACTCCGTGGAAAAAAACAAATCCCAAACAAGTAGTAAGGTGAGAATCGTATGCCATAGATATAAGATTAACACCGCAAACCATGGCTTAAATAAATCCCCATCGTATAGTAGCATGATCATAACCAACAATGTAAGTTAATACTTAATACATCGTTTTACATGAGTAAAAGAGTACAAGCTTTTTATTAACACTACTAACTGAGTATTACTCAAGTTTAGTGGAATACAAAATGAGCTACACTGACAAATCTATTTGGTCTATGCCAGGATGTCCTTCCTCAAGATTCTAGATGCTAGACTCTTATGTTATCTTCAACATCCTCTTGGTGGTTGGTGTATGATGAAAGGTAGTGTTTTGTGTAAGCAAGCAACTAGGCAAACTCAGTAATGCATGCCTCAGCAGATGGTGATCGTGGAGTATGGTATTAAATAGATATCCGTACTGCACAGGATTTGGTCTCAAAAGATGATATGGTGTGGAGAGGTGGGTGCTGTAAAGGCAGGACTTATCGTTCTCAAATTGCCTCTGTATTATCAGCTTGATGGGACACGATCATTTGTAGGTACAACAGAACGGGACGGCCGGAGCTAGGTGCTCCTCCTTCCATCCCGTCCTCCTCATCCTTCTCAACATCATCATCATCAGATGACTCATCATCAGAATTGTCTCTTTCGTTGGTAGAATAGTCTGTAGGATCCTCATTAGGGTCCTCTTCATCCTCCTCTGGATTGAAGTTAGCAATGTAGCTTGGTGATAGGGCTGTAGGTGAGGCATCAGCAGAATAGAGGTCTGATCCTTCATTGGTCCCTCAGCTCACTCATCAGACAGTAACTGGAATTTCTATAGGCTCGGAAACTAATATGAACAGATTCATGTGTAGGGTAACTGTCGATTGGAACATAACAGCTTGCAAACTGAGCCAAATTAACTTATATAAATATATTCTATAAGGCTGGTATGGGTAAATACGCGTATTGCACTTTTGGCAATAATGAATGATGGTTAAGGTATCATATTCGATAGCTAAATGTTTAGGTAGGCTTAGGGACCTACGAGCTTATCGTGACTACCTAGCCTAAAGAAATATCTCCCCTATTTATATAATAGCCATTATCTAAATTAATTGTCGAGTTGCGCGAAAGAATGCAAAACTCATTTTGTATATATGCAATATACCCTCATAGTAATTTATGTACTATAAATATAAAAACACGTATATCAATTATGATGCATCTAGTCCAAACCAAACTAATGCCAACCAGTAGTGTATGCATGAATGTAGGCACATATGTATGTCCGTGTAAATCCCTTTGTTATAAACAACACTCTTGAAACCGGTTTTAGTCCAGCAAAAACATATGACCGGGTTCTCTATAACCTTGGCTCTGATACCATATCTGTAAACACCCCCAAATTGGGGCGCAGGGAATATTGGGTCCGGGGCGTGGTACTTCTAGATCAATTAACACAAGATATATATATAGATAACGACCAACAAAGTGTGTGAAATGATACATGGTTTACAATAGTAATTTTTACATAGCCCGACAGCTTAAAACTTGTTCACTTGATCAAAATACAAAGAATTTTCAGCCCATGAAGATAAACAATGAAATGTGACAAAATCTTTAGCTGACATCCAAAATCAAAAACCACATGTATCCATCGCACATAGTGCATTATTTTGAAAAATCCCCTGAAAAACATTGCCTTTAAACGTCAACAATAATGTTGGTGAATTTCTAGGATTGATATAATATTATATTGTAGGACCACAAGATCTCCCAAGTGTATGATAATGCAACAGATGCAGATTATTCATATAAATTGTAATTACGTTGCTCTAAGCTCTGAACTGATGCTTGACCTGTATGGAGCCAAATTAAATGGCGTCTTGCAGTTGGTGATGTTCTAACCCGCAACATCCTATATTCGACATGGTATACGTTCGTTTCACTAGTGATAGCTAATCACCCGAACGGGGTTGTCAAACCCAATAGATCTATTCATAACATTCGCGCTCGTAATTAACAGTTCATGATAATGGGCTCAGATTGGGTTATCGCTACTTAGGCAACATGTAATCATAATATGAAACTTAACCACTTGTGTCCAGTTGTAAAACATCGCATGTTTTTCACCCCAAAAACTTTGTAAAACAAAAGCATGTAAAACGTGGGGCTATGAACTCACCTTGAGTTCTGATAATCCAAATATCGCAGATAATGCGTCACGTTAAAGATCGAATGCAACCTAAATTATCATAGGTCGTATAAGTACCGAGTACTTATCAATAACATTGAATATAATCTTATAGTTGTTACATCGTACTATCGTTCGGGCTATCATAATTAAAGAGGTCATGACATGACGTTCGAGGAGTTAGGACACTTTAAATCGTAAATCCAACAACTCGTCGAAACGCCATCCGAAGAGGCCTCATTATGAATCCCTAGTAATTAGTACTTTGATAACCACTATTATTCTTATAGCTCAATCACCACTAATGGTTTGGAAAATTTGATGCTTTAACAAAGTTAAAACGTTTATAATTTCCGTTTAGTAAAAACTGGGCTTAACTTTCGCGTTTTAAACCCGATTCTGCGTTCTGTTGCCCATCTTTTCGTTATCAAGGAAGAGTTAATCATAAATTGACATTTTTGAATTTAGGACTACTGGTGACCAGTAATCTTTTATGTTCACATCAGAGTTGAGACTTTATAAAAAATCGCAATTCGTCGTCGTAAAACGTAAATGTCGCTATTTTCATTCGTTATAGCTCCGTTTTTAACGATTCTTTCGAGGGAGTTTGTATTTTGAAAGTTCTATATATTTATGAGGTTTACAAAAATATAACTTTCTGTCATGAATAGTAACTTTTATAAAAATAGTTTTATAAAAGTATTATTTGTCGTAAACTCGCGAAATTCATAACTCGTTCGTTATTAATTGAAAAATTACGATTCTTATCATTTTGGAATCCTAAAAATATGTACTATTTATTAAAAATACTAACCCTTGCTGTTTGAGATTTTTATAAAAATGTTTTTATAAAAATTCATTTACGACTTCGTTTATTAACGTATAACTTGTTTTTAAACGTAACTTTTTCGTTATAATCGTTTTTTAACAAGGTTTCTTTACTTTTTCGAATCGTGTTGAAATGTATTATTTTATAAAAATATAAATAAGTTATGCAAAAAAATTCGAATTTGGGACAGCAACTTTGCTTGAGCTTGTTGACTCAATTTGTAAACCTTTTCTTTATCTTTACTACTTTTTGTATTTTCTCAAAGCCTCATAATTATCATATTATTATAAATCATACATATATAAGTGTCCATTGTCCATAGTTGTCATCATATTGTCAAGTTACCCATGTTAACAAATCCATTAACATACTTTAAAACCATAACTTTATTTATGTAACCTTAATTTACTAGTTTTGTCAATAATCATTTTTATGTTAACCAAGAGTGTAAATCATTTGTGTAACCATTTTAACATGATGTCCTCAACATCATAAGGTATAATAAAGTGTACATTATGATGACAACAAATAAAAACTTCTTTTTACTTGTTAATAATCCTAAATGGTGATTTAAGCTAAATAGAATAATCATATGCATAAAAATGAAAATTATAAGAACATAAAGAGTTCAAATAGACCTTATGAGGTATGATGATGATGATAAACAAGTGCTAAACCCTTGTTTAGCCACAAAACCAAAGCTTGCACTTAAGAAACCCTAGCTTTCTTTAACTTGAGAAAATATTGGAAATGGTGATTTAATTGAGACCCCTTGATGAGACGGCCTGATTCAATGTTGCACATGCTTAGTACATCTTAGGATATGTGTATATAGAAGTGTATGGATTGTAGAAAAATTTGTATGGATTTAGTTGGGGTACAAGTTTGAGCCGTGAGCTCCTATAGACCAAAAGAGAGTTTTTGGTTTGATTTTCCTAAGTGTGAGATGTGTATAAGACTTTTACTTGTTACTTGCATGTATATAGGATGTAAAGTTGGTCAAAAGTCCAAGCATGGTTCAAAGTATGGTCATGGCATGGCTCTTTGTCAAGGTAAGGTGGGAATGGTGTTGTCATGATGAGGTATGGAATGAATTGGACCATTTGAAGCCTTATCTTATTTTCCAATGTATATCTTTGTATATCGTGCATGAATTTCGGTTGGAAACAAGATAATTACATGTTAATATTTATGAAGTTTATGTCTATTGGGTATAAAAGTGGGTATTTGTTGAAGCGTAGAAAAGTTTTTGTGGTTCCGGGAGTGCCTAAACGCAATTTATCGCGAAACGTATACACTTTACGTATCCGATAAAAATAAAATGAACAAGTTAATAATTATTCTCAAAATAATTATATAACCCTTGCTTGATGTAAACATTTAATTGTTTGATGCCCGTTTACATTGAACGCTAATTTTTAGCTAGCGATTTAACTTAATTCATGATATTACAACCAAACGGTATTACTAAAATAAATAGCATAGTTATCGACGTCGCAAAAGACTGAAAACACAGGGTGTTTTGTTATAGAAATATTGTTGCAAAGTACTTTTCCACTCTAAGTACTGCTAATCACCTCCTCAAAGTAATGGCAATTACACCTTACAGATTATGATGATGTACTCCACACAGATGGTGTTTTCTCTACAAACTCTTTTGATGCTGAAGGAAGGCCGGAGTAGCTGACTACAACAATTGGATTCTACAATGATGTTCCCTCTACTCCACACTAGAATTCATAGATTCAATCCTCAAAGTCAAATTTTGGCAAGGTAATGCTGGTGGGGTTTCAACAAGAAGAAAGCTTCAAGACAGTACTTCAAGATCAACTTCAAGCATTGCTGTCTTTCATATACAAGCAAAATAGAAACTAACACAAAGATCTCAGCAACATGCTTGTTTGCTTGTTTCTTATCTCAAGAGGAACCCAAGAAAGTCTCTCAAGCCTTAGCAGATGAAAGTTGGGTTGAAGCGATGCAAGAAGAACTACTTCAATTCAAGCTACAAGAGGTATGGGTGTTATGTGACCTACCAGAAGGCAAGAGGGTGATTGGAACTAAATGGGTTTTTAGAAACAAGAGAGATGAACGGGGTACTATTATCAAGAACAAAGCACGCCTAGTTGCACAAGGGTACAGACAAGAAGAAGGTGTGGATTATGATGAAGTGTTTGCACCAGTTGCCAGAATTGAAGCAATCAGACTCTTTTTGGCATTTGCATCTTTCATGGGCTTCATTGTCTATCAGATGGATGTCAAGAGTGCATTTTTGTATGGCAACATCACAGAAGAAGTGTATGTCAAACAGCCTCCAGGTTTTGAAGATCCTGCTCATCCAAACAAGGTCTACAGAGTTGTCAAGGCACTTTATGGCCTGCATCAAGCCCCAAGAGCATGGTATGAAAGACTTTCCACTTTTCTTTTGAAACATGGATATAGGAGAGGGGGCTATTGTTAAACTCTGTTTATTAAGAAGGAATAGAAGAATATCATTGTTGGTACAGGGATTATGTTGATGTTATCATCTTTGGATCTACCAAGTCTTCTATGGTGAAGGATTTGAAGATCTTATGCAAAAGTATCAGATGAGTTCAGGGTGACTCACTTTCTTTTTGGGGCTTCATGTCAAGCAATCTAATTGGTGGTATTTTCTAGTCAAGACAAATATGTAGGAAAGATATTCTCAACAAGTTTGACTAGAACCATTAAGCAGCATTTCTCCATTGAAGTCATAAATCTCTAGGAAAAGATGAAAGAAGGTGAAGATGTTGGCTGTAATCTTTACAGTTCTATGATTGCGGTGTCTCATGTACTTTGACTGCTCAGACCAGCATAATGTTTGTGTATGTCTGTGTGCAAGATTTCAAGTCACTCCAAAGGTTTTCTCTCTTACTTGCTGTCAAAAGGATTTTAGGTAATCAAACATCAACCTTAAATTGGGTTTATGGTATCTAAGGACTCTCTTTTCACTTAGAAGGCTATTTTCCGATAGTGACTATGCTGGGGACAATCATGATAGACGATCAACTTCAGGAGGATGTTAATATCTTGGAAGAAGAAGGTTCTTGCAATGCAAGAAACAAACATTGTGGTATCTCCTCTACCGAAGCAGAATATGTAGCAGTGCAAGTTGTTGTGCTCAGGTACTTGGATGCAAAATTAACTACTTGATTATGGATTTAACTTCCTAACACTGAAATCCATATAGACAATGAGGGGACAACCATTGCATTGTTGAAGAATCTGTTTTTCACTCAAAGACAAGCCCATATTCAGATTCGACATCATTCATTCGAGATTGTTATGAGCAAAAGGCCTTATGTGGTCTAAGTTTCATTATGATGACAAGGTATCAGATTTACTCACCAACGGCTTTGACTTGGCAAGATTTAAACTTTTTGTGGTAAAACAATTGGTGATGAACCCATAGCTATACTTGAGGGGCGGATCACATATTAAGTATTGGTAATCAAGTAAAGTTATGTTTGGTTAGATTGATTTTTGGAAGCACTTTAGCTACATTTGAGGGAGGATATGAATGATTTTCAGAGGTTTGATGATTGAAGAGATAGTTTGCAGGTTGAAAGGTTTTTTGTCGTTGCACCAAATTTGAGTGTGAAATTTTTTAAGTTGAAGTACTGCTTGCACTCAAAGTACTGCTTGTCTTAGAAAGTACTGCTTAGACAACAAAGTACTGTTCTAACGTTCGGTCAACGGTCAAACGTACGTTTTTGCGCTAAAAACGTATTTACAACGGTAACTTCATAGTTATCCAACACAACCTATAAATACTCAACTGAATTGCATTTTTTTCACTTTATCTCTTTTCTTTCTACTTTTTTAAAATTACAACCTCCGACGCACATTAATTTCCCTTCAAATGGCAAACATTCGCACTTGTAACAAGCACAACATGATTGCGTGTGTGGAAAAGACGGCTCAGAATGCTGATTTTTATCAAATCATCGACTTTCTCACTGGCTGCTCCATTAATTATCTTTGTTGGTTGATCCTGATCTTATTGGTCCTTGGCTTCAACAATTTTGGCTACGCTTCTCTCACAAAGTGATCAATGAATACCTCACCATACGCGCCAAGGTAGCTGCAAGAAGATTTGATTTTGAAGCAACCATTCGAGTGAACCTTACTCTTTGATGATGAAAATGGAGTTGATTGCTTTCCTAAGCAAGTTATTTGGGACTTGCTCAGAGATATTGGCTACGAGGGTAACTTAGCACAACTCACCTTCTCTAAACCTTTATTTAGCCACTAGTGGAAGTATTTAGTTATGTCTTACTCCATGTTTAAGCTTCCTAAGAGCAATTACATGGGAACAATTTGGGACAAACATTGCCTCTGCTCTTGTAGGTCTAGCCACAAACCAAAAGTTTAATTTCTCCTTGATGATTCTAACTGGGATGCTAGGACATATTTCAAATGGTACACCTTTTCTTATGTATCCTAGGTTCGTTCAATTGTTTTTGAACAAGCAGTTAGAGGGAGTAGACAGACCTCAGGACTTTATACCATCCGTTTCACTTCCTTCTAGGGTTTTACATTTCATGTGGATGCATAGTCTTAAGTTCTCGTGTAGGGATTACACCTTTGTTCCGTCTAGTTAGGACGGTTGTAACACCATGGCAGCGGAGGAAGAACATAGTACTAGTCCTCATTCTAGGGCTGCAAGTTCTGCAAGGGATGCTCAAGGCACTCCAACTCAAAGTGCTGCTCATTCTCAACGTACTGCTTCAGTACAAGGTACTGCTTCCTTCCATGGTACTGCTACACCACATGATTCTGATGCAGTTCAAGGTACTGATACCTTACAAGGTACTGCTGCATATCAAGGTACTGCTTCTATTCCTAAATCTCCCAATGATTATACTCCCACAGATGCGTCTCAAACATCTGGAGGAGATGAGGGACTTTTAGATATTATTTGCTTTGAAAGGGGAAAGTTACAAGACTTCAAGAGGCAAACTCTCTCAAGCTAAACAAATAATCAAGCTCAAAGCCAAGCTCAAGAAACTGTCCAAATTCGTCCAGCCAGTGGTCCAGCATCATGCTTTTTGGGTAGAGAATCAAAACCTTAAGAAGCAAAAGAGACGAAGAAAGAAGCATAAGAAGAAAGTGTCTTCAGTCAAATTGGGGAGGAATAAGGATGAAGGAACTTTGTCTGAAGAGCACAATGTTCAAGAAGAAGATACAAGCCTCCATCCTTTTCTTTGATGATATGTTGATAAAGATGCTGCTGTTACTCTGATTTGGAAAGTAATAGTGATGAGACTAGAAGAGTTTAATATTGGGAGAAAAGAAGTTCTATGTAAAGAGTGGAGAAACAGAAGAACTGGATTTGGAGACAACTCAAAGTACTGCTAGACAGGGTACTATTACTCCAAGGACCCTAAATTTTGAAGATGAAGCAGGTCCTTCAAGCCCACTCCGTCCAATTCAAGTTATGGAGTCTGAAGAACAACTTAAAGCTGCTGAAGTTCTTGTTGCTATTTCTAGACCAAGAGGTTTGAGCATTCCTGGTCCCATACAAACTCAACCTCAACAGCCAACTCAAGGTACTGATCCTAAAGATAAAGGCAAAGGGATACTGGTTGAAGAACCTAAAAAGAAGAAATTAACTCTTCAACAAATCAGAGCATTGGAGACTACAAATGATGAGGAGGTTGCTAGAAAAATTCAAGCTGAATGGAATGCAGAAGAAGAAAGAAAAAGGTTTGAAGAATTGAAGAAAACAAAGCCAAAGACCACTTTGAGGAAACCTACTTCTCTTGCTCAAGAAAGAAATCAAATGATGAATTTCTTAAAAGGTCAAGGATACAAAAATTTGCAAAAACTTAAGTATCCACAGATGAAGGAATTGTATGACAAAGTTCAAGCATCTATTAAAGACTCCTTCAAAGACTTTATTCCAATGGATTCAGAGAAAGAAAGGGAGATGTTGAAGGAAAGAGAAGCAAAAAGACTCTTAAGGAAAAGGAAAGCTACAATTGCTGAAGAACAGCCATCAAAGAAGCCTAAGTTGAGAACAGAAACAATTGATGAGCTTAGAAACTATCTTAGGGTTGTAGACTTTGAAAAGAATGCACAAGATAGAGAGTCATTAGAAGGAATCTCCATGATTACAGAGCTCCAAGTTATTGATTCACCTGATGGAGAGTATCTCATCATTCACAGAGCAAATAATCACTTCAGGGCTTTTGATACTTTATGGGAGATACTGCATGTCTTAGATAGACAGGATTTATATCACCTATATCGAGTTGTTGAAGACTATTATGAGCACATTCCTCCAACCGGCTTAGGTTTGATGCTTCTAGGTGATCTAACCATTATTTGGGAGACGGCTGAATCAAGTGATGATGACTTCTGGAAGGATCAAGAAGAATGGGAAATCATAAGATGGAGGTTTCATGAATCTTCAGGAGTGCATACACTAGAGATAGAAGATGGCACTATGATTCACATGCTGGCTGAAAGAAGATATCCTCTATCAAGAGAGTTGATGATAAGGATGCTAGATCATGGCATGGAAGTTGAAGATGAGAATGAGACAGCCATTACTTTGATACATCTGTTCATCTTGTGGACAACTGAAGATGGTGACAATTCTTAAACAACTGGTATGATTTATCAAAATTTTCTTTATATATATATCTTACTTTGATAAACAGACTTAACTGTGAACAAAGCAGTACTTTGTTTAAAGTACTGCTAGTTTAAAACAAACAGTACCTTGTTGAAAGTACTGTTAGTTAAAAAGTTGTTTTTGAAATATTGTGAAGATTTGAGTGTGCAAAAAGGTTTAAGGCACAAATATTTGAACATCAAACTGTTTTAAGGGATTGAGTGTTGGTTAACCACCACACAGCAAATGGTAATCAATTCACCATGTCTTACAAACATAAGAATTGACTAGTCCAAATCAAACAGTTTTGGTAAAGACATCTCAAATCTGTTGATGGTTGACAATTTACCAAAAATTGTATGGTGATCAATACACCATGGTATTACACTGAATTATTGGCTACTCCAAAGCAAACGGCTTTTTGGTAAAGAGAACTCAAATCCGTTGATAGCTTTAATAGTTTGCTCAAAACTATATGGTCCTCAACTCACCAATGTTTTATTACTGAGAGTTGGCTAGTCCTGAGCAAACGGCTACAGGTAAAGACTAATCAAATCCGTTTATGGTTATAATGACTTACCAAAAGTCATATAGTATTCAACACACTATGATTCATGTTCTGAGTGTTGAAGTGGTTTTCAGTTCACCATGGATTATTACCTTTTCTAGGTACCAAAGAACTGACTAGCCCAAGAGTAAATGGCTACTTGGTAAAGGCTCATAAAAACCATTTGCGTTGCTGCGAAGACATGTTGCTGAGAAGAACAATCTGTTTGATGCAAAGACAAAGATTTTTGAAGAAATGTTTATGTTCAAGATAAGAGGTTTCATTTCAAGATACTCAAACAGATTGTGTACAAGATACTGCTCAAAGGATGAAGCTTAAAAGATTGAAGGCAAGTACTGCTTAAATGACAAGACAGACTGATGCTGAACAAAGAAGACCAACTATCAAGAAACTTGAAGTCAAGCAAGTAGAATTCAAGTTAGGGGAGGATTGTTGGGAAAAACAAGTCAATCGGTCAACGTACTGCTAAGCAAAAGGTCAAAGTACTGCTAAGTAGAAAGTCAAGGTACTGCCAGTCAAAGATCGAAGTACTGCCGTGGATAAAGGAATCTTAAAGGATTATCATTTAAACAGTTATGTTAGTAATTATCTTGTAACAGTTAGTTTAATGATTAGTATTGATTAGTGTTTATGTCATAAAAGGACTGTACATCTACTAGAGGTTATCCTTATGTTTATAAAAGGATCTCTAGGAAGATATTAAGAATATAGAACAATATAGAAAAACACTAAGTTGAGATTTATAGTATTGTATTAGGATCTGCAATTTAGGCAGATTCAAAGGATTATAAAAGATAATCGTTTGAAAATTTGTGTGTTCTTCATAAATACTGTCAAACCTAATTCCGCATAGTTGACAGTAGATCATTTTGATTAAGGAAAAACGAGTCCTACAACCCCTAAATCAACAAAATTAAAACCTAATGTGGAACCTTATTCTACCAAATCTCTCTTAGGAAATGGGAATTCAAGCTAATAATGGACTCAACCGTCTACTTTATTAATAAACATATTTAATGTTGTCACCAATAAGCGATCAAATCCTTAAAAATAGGAATAAGGCTTCACCATATAAGTATTGTGACTGTCTTATGCACATCTTCCCTTTCATTTAGTTCTAAGATAACTAACCATGCTAATCGTTAGGTATTGATTATTGATGGTTTTCATACGTTACTTTTATTAAAACAGGAAGGGTCGTTCCACAAGGAAACAACAGAGTATGATGAAGTTGAAAGGCCCGTGGCGTATGCTAGAGTTTTAAGGACATGGTCTAGATAGGTCTATAGAAATATAGACCTGAACCGCACCACGCTCTTTTTTAGCAGCATGTCTCTACATATTAGGTGAGTTGTCTAAATTCCATGTTAGAAAGAATTGTAGATATTAAAAAACCTTTATAGAATCCCAGTCTGATTTAAGATTATTGGTATGTGCTATTTTACACATACTTTTTACCTTGTAAAACGAACCCAAAAGACCAAAAACATAATAAAAATGGCAAATATATGCTTGTTTTGTGTTTGTGTATGTACAGGTACGGATATTAAAGAAATGGACATAATCAAAGCAAAAACGGACAAAGCCGAACACAAGAAGGAAAAAAAGTGCACAAGAGCCGGAAGTTTCTAGCTAAAGTCAACAATAGTCAACCCACAAAATGCCAAAACCCTCAAAATACCTAAATGAACCTTAATGTTAAACCAAATTCACAATAAGTCCTTAAAACCCTAACACCGTTAGTCTTTTTATTATAAAGACTAACGGTCGTTATCTCTTTATAATAAAAACCTCTTAAAATCCCTTTCACCGAGCCCAAATCAAAACAATGGCCCATTTCCCTTAAATATAAACTGTAGCCTAAGTCAACACCTTCATAACATCGAGTCAAACAAAGTTAAAAGAAAGAAAAAGGCGCCAATACCTTTTACTATTCACCTTCCGTCTCAAACATTACCCTGCTCCAAATTCACCCCCACTTAAATGGTAATTACCCTTGTTTCTAGAAGCTCTGACACCATCTGACACCTAGAGGAGCCACGTTGGCGATCCCGAGACATTTGATTGGCTACAAATACGTGGAAGGTCATAGACGGCTAAGATCAAGTGGTATGAAGACGGTTATAAATTAATGGTTGAGATCAAGGAGGGAGGAGCGTCCCTGGAATCTAGAATGTTCATCTCAAGGCTATAAAAGGAAGCTTTCACTCACAGTTTAAGGGCATCTAGGAGTAGGAGTAGTGTAGGTAGCGTAATAATAGCTTAATTTCAGCTTATTTGTATTTTCTTAATGTAATTTTCCTTTAAAAGCCATGTAATGTTTTCCTTTATTAATAAAATTGCAATTTACTTTAAAACTGTGTTTTTTTTTTATAAGAATTTTGCTAAATTTCTTCATTACAAATGTGTTTTAAATAAGCTTATTTATACTTCAATAAGCTTTTTAACTAAGTTAAGTACCAAGGGAGACTAGGCAGTACTAACATATGTTAGTACTCCTAGTGCCAAACACCCCTTTAAAATTTGATCTCCTATTTTAAAACTAGGTAAACTGATTTTTAACACTAAAACTTAAGATACCAGATATTTTTATGCTAGTAATTAATCTAATGAACAGATTTTAACAATCAAACAAGCAAGAACAACAAGTTAATCACTAATGCTACTTTTTAGCTATTTAAGACAAATTTTAGACAAAACTTACACAAATTGAGATTCAAACTATGAAACTAAGCAAAATAAGCACTAAACATCATAAAAAACATAAATATGCAGATAGTAATAATAAACAAGCAGATATAAGCAATTTAAATAAGCAAACAGTAAACAAGCACTTTTTTTGACAAAAATTGTAAAATGAAACTGACAAGTTATCCAGAGCTTTTGAGTATGATTCAAGGACCCAAATCAGTTCCAAACTTTCCTATAGCTTATCTACAAAATCGCTAACCCATGGCCATCCACAATATACCATGCTCTATTGCTTTTTGAGATTTTTGGTGATTTTGAGTAAAAGGACTTAAACAACCAAAAACTAGAAAGTTTTCATTGTTTAAGTATGGAACAGCTTATAAGAGAGTTAAACAAGAGCTTTCAATAGCTTTTCAAAGATTTTAGAACACAAAGTAACATAAACATAAAAGGAACAGATTCTTATAACTTAAAAACTTCAAATTTCATTAAACTTAAAAATGGATTACAAGACTTGGAAATTTAAATTGCATAAAGTAAAAACATTAAAAATAAGCTGCTAAAAACTAGATAAGCTGAAAATTAATAACTAGGTTCCTTATCAATGGCTACAAGGGTCCTATTTATACTAAAAATTACTTCAAGTCTTGCCCTTTTAGTTGTGCTAGTTATGTGAGTGAGATAGCATATGTGCTAGTTGTGTGAGTGAAGTCCGAAACTCATCAAAGCCATCCATTTTGAGTGTTCTCCAAGTTCTATCATCCAAGCCATCCATTCTTTGTCTTCATTCCTTGACGAATAGTGTTGTTTAGGATTGCCAAGGTGGCGTTTGTTGTTTTTTGAAGTGGGGTTGAGGTGGGAGAATGACGTTTTTGTCTGGGGTGCAAGGTGGGACAAGGTGAATAGTGTTGGCGGGAAATGGGCTTGTTTATTTTGGTTTAACGGGCGTTTGCTTTATTTTTGTTAATCATTTGCATCGTTAGTCCTTTCAGACTAACAATGTTAGTCCTTGAGGACTAACGATGTAAAGGGATAAGGACCTTTGGTGTAAATGGGTTAAGGGTTTAGTGGTTAAGTGTTTTGGGCTTAATGTTAGGCCAGTTTATGATTTAATGGACTTAGGGCTTAAAAGTCTTATAAGTTTTTATACAATAAGTTTAATGGACTGACCCGGCCCATTAAATGGGTGCGGGTTGGCCCATTTGACATTTCTTTGATATCGGCCTCGTCTTTGACTTTTGACTTTGACTTGGTTGACTTTGACTTGACTTTTTCACGCTCTTTCCGTCCCGTGCTCGGTTTTGTCCGTTTTGGCTTAATTTTTTTCCTTTAGTAAATATCCGTTACCTGCATAATCATAAATCACAAAACACATAAATACAATGTATTTTTGGTATAATTTGGTTATTTTAGGCACCTTTTTATAGGCAAAAGGTATGTGTAATTAAGCACATACCAAAATCCCCCATACTAAGATATTGTCGTGTCCTCACGCAATGCCATAAGTAAACACTTAAGAAAACCAAGAATCTCAATCCCCCTCGACTAATTACCTCGAAAAGTAGCTAAGTGTTCATCGAGGGGAATTAAAGAATCATCTGTTTTGAAAAGTCTTGTTTTTACCATTTTTAAATATTTACACTTATTCCCACACATATTTTTGTATTTTTCCCTTTTTCTCATTTTTTTGTATTTTTCATTTCGACCAACTAACTAACATGTTTGACTTTCGTTATTTTTATAACTTTAGGGTCACAGAACAAGATGCATTTCAATCCAAAAATGCCCAAAAAGGATAAATTCATCGTCCTCGAATTTTCACTCGTCCCAAACCAAGCTCAAAAATGAAATCACCGTTAAATATAAGCTAAGATGCTAACACTACTCATACTTGTACCTTGTAAACTTTTCACTCCCGACAATTATTTCATATTATATTAGTGTGCTTATTTTGAATTTCAACCATGGATCAACCTTTTTAAGAAAATTGCAATATTTCTATTGCTTTACGTTCCACCCAAGAATTATGATTTTGATGGCAAGATCATTCCATGTAGCGACTTTCTTCTCGGCACATCCCAGCCGAGACCGGCTTAGGTGACCAGGCTTTTGACACCCCACATAGAATAGTATCGGAACTCACGGACCTTCGCTTTCAAAAATTCTTAGGCTTCCCGTTAATAAAACAATTCAGTTTAGAAAAACCATAATCTTAAAACGAATTAGTGTTAGTTCAAAAGCATATTTGAATTTAAGAAAAAGAGATTTTCCCTATATTTATTAAATCACATATATCTCACTTATAATAATTATACTTTAAACAAAGGAAATCCTCGACCTTTTAGAAGGCTGCAACATCGGTTATGAGCCGGCAAGATGCAACAAACTTTTATCAGTCTCAGATTATTATTCTCACTATGGGCCTTTTTAGAAGGCTGCAACATTGGTTGTGAGCCGGCAAGAAAACTTTTATCAGCCCACAGTTTATAATTATTACTAATCATCATTTTTTGTTATATTACCAAGACATATAGAGAAAACTTCTTTTTAGAAAATTTAAGTATAAATTTGAATTAAGACTAAATAAATTAATATTGTCGACTACATTAATAAAGCTTCAATATCAAAAATTGTTGATTAAAGTTTAATTTTCGAAAATAGCACGTATTATTAGTTCGGTTAGGAGCTTATGGGAGAAAAACCCACAAACTACACTTATGAGCTCTTAAGATTTTCAACTAATCCTTGTTTAGCATCTAACTCATAATTAACTCTATCATTTCTCGTTCTTCGCAACTTTAAAATCTTTAATAAAAAGATCCGCGAATGCTTAGTCTAAAAGTTAAGGGCAAGCTAGAGCGCAACATGCTCGATCGAGTCAAAATTTATTCTTATTATACCAAGCAGGAAAGTCAAAATTGTAACAAAACACTTATTTTATTTTTGGAATTTTTAATTTTTTTTCATTTTTTTGGTATTTTGGTGGTAAAAACGGGATTACGTAAAAACAACGGCTACAGGCACAATCAAATCGATAGATCCCCCCCATACTAGAATTGAACATTGTCCTCAACATTTTAAGAAGGATCTCTACGTAAATCCTAAGCCGTTTATTAAGTATTCTCAAAGATAAACGTTAGTCGATAAGATTTGGATATTGGATTCCCATAATGAAGCTGAGGATTTGAAGCTCGAGTGAACGAAAGGACAAAACCATGAGCACGAGAGGCTTTAAAATCTGGACAATCCTGGACATACAACAAAACACAAAGCACGAGAAAAGAAGAGGCGAGCCTCCTCACAACAGACTTATTCATTACTACTATATAAATATATTAGGATAAGCATGGGTTGCCACCCATGAAGCGCCTTGTTTTTGTTAACCGAGTCACAAGCTCGACTCGACCCTAAATTCATTGGTCCATGGGGAAAGTTTAGAGATCTGGGACAACCATCGGTGGTATGTCCCCTTCAAAGTAGTGTTTAAGTCTATGACCATTCACCTTGAAGTTTGACTCGTCGGTTTGAGATAACTCGACGATGCCATATGGAAATACTTAGGTAATGGTGAATGGTCCAGTCCAGCGGGTCTTAAGCTTGCCTGAGAAAATCTTTAATCGAGAATTAAAGAGGAGGACTCGATCACCAACGTTGAAAACACGGTTCTTGATCTTAGATTCATGAATACTCTTTGTCTTATCTTTTGTAGATCAAAAAAGGGCGCTTTTTTTTTTTTTTCTATAGGCTTGATCATGTAGTTCAATTCAATTCATTCTCATTAAAACTTCGGTGTCACTCGCTCGGTACACAGGTCATAAATTGCAAGTTTAAGGCCTAGTAGGCCTTATGCTCGAGCTCGACAGGTAGATGACAAGCCTTTTCGTACACCAACTTGTAAGGAGTGCACTCGATAGGTGTCTTAAATGCGGTACAGAAGGCCCACAAGGCGTCATCTAACTTATCGGACCATGAAGCATGGTTTTCACCTACAGTCCTCTCAAGAATGTGTTTCAAACCATGATTTGAAACCTCAACTTGCCCACTTGTTTGTGGGTGATACGCGGTGGAGAGACGGTGAGTAACTCCGTATTTAAGCATGACCCTTGCAAATTGGTCATTGAAAAAATGGGTACCGCGATCACTAATGATAGCTCGAGGGGTCCCAAATCGGGCGAAGAGAGATTTTAAGAATTTGCAAACAACTCGGGTGTCATTGGTGGGGAGCGCTTTCGCTTCAACCCATTTTGACAAATAATCGACGGCCACGAGTATATACGTGTTCTGTCGTGAAGACGAGAATGGTCCCATAAAATCGGAACCCCAAATGTCAAGATCTCACAAACTTAGGATTGCATTCCTTGTGCATTTCATTGACGTGACAAATGTTCACATCGGGGTGACCAAGTCATGGGGCATCTCGGTTAATATGTTCGGCCAATAAAATCCAGCATGAAAGACTTTTATTAGGGTGTTAGTTGGCACATGATGTCCCTCGGGTGGGTCATTTATGCTGCCATGAGGATATCATGGGCTTCCTTGCCAAATACCACCGCCGAAATCACTTATTCCGCACAAATCTTGAACAAATAGGGGTCTCCTAAAGTAATGATTAAAGTCTTGAAAAACTTGTTCTTTTGTTTGGACGACATCCCTTTAACAACGATATCACTGCATGGTAATTTGCAAAGTCGCAAACCATGGGGTATATCATCATATGAAAAGTTCACCATCCCAAGTGTCTCGAGAGGAAAGGTTTTCGTAATTTCCTTTTTTCTCGAGCATCACTTTAGTTTTTTTTTTTAGGGGTTCTCTAACATTAGGACAAGTCGGCCCGGCCGCTAGATTGTCTGCTCCTTTATTATCACGGATAATGACTCAAATTCTTAGAGTAGGAGAATCCAAAGAAGCAATCTCGGTTTAGCATCTTGTTTAGCGAGAAGATACTTAAGAGCCGAGTGGTCCGTATACACTATTGTTTTCGACAAGACAAGATATGGCCAAAATTTCTCGAAAGCATACACTACGGCTAAAAGCTCTTTTTTCGTAGTAGTATAATGAGATTGAGCGTCGGTCATAGTCTTGCTTGCATAGTGTACGGTTAAAAATGTTTAGATTCTTACATGCCCATGACCGCACCTACCACGAAATTCACTAGCATCTACATCCTAATCTCAATCGGTAAGTATCAATCAGGGGGCAACTAAAATCGGGGGCCCCCCCCGGTGCTTCGGTCAATTTCTTCTTAAGGGCATTAAATGCCTCTACACATTCCTTGGAAAAGACAAATGGGGTTTCTTTCTCTAGAAGGTGGGTCATTGGTTGGGAGATTTTTAAGAAGTCTTGAATAAACCTACGGTAAAATCCGGCATGTCTTAAAAAACTTATAACTCCTTTGACGGTTGTGGGATGAGGTAATTTTGCTATTACATCAACTTTGACTCTATCGACCTCAATCTCGGAGTTAGAAATTTTATGGCCGAGGACGATGCCTACTTTGACCATAAAATGGCACTTCTCCCAATTTAGAACAAGATTGGTGTCTTCGCACCTTTTGAGCATTTTGTCTAAATGGGAAAGGCATGAAGAGAAAGAATCCCTGAAGACCGAGAAATCATCCATGAAGACCTCCATTGTTTCCTCGGTCATGTCATGGAAAATGGCCATCATGCACCTTTGGAACGTGCCCGGAGCATTACATAAGCCAAAAGGCATGCATCGGTAGGCAAAAGTTCCGTAAGGGCAAGTGAAGGTGGTCTTCTCTTGGTCCTTTAGGTCAATTGGTATTTGAAAGTAACCCGAGAAACCATCTAGAAAACAATAGTATTCGTTTCCCGCGAGTCTCTTAAGCATTTGGTCCATAAATGGTAATGGGAAATGATCTTTACGTGTGGCATCATTTAACTTTTAGTAGTTAATGCATACACGTCATCCCATAATTAATCGAGTAGGTATCAATTCATTATCATCATTTTCAATCACGGTTATACCACCTTTCTTAGTCACACAATGGACGGGGCTAACCCATGGGCTATCAGAGATGGGATAAATTAATTCAGCTTCAAGAAGTTTGATAACTTCTTTCTTGTAACCTCGTGAATTTTTGGGTTAACCCGTCTTTGATGTTGCACCGTGGGTTTAACATTATCTTCCATCAAAATCTTATAGGTACAAAACTTTAGATCTATTCCCTTAATATCTGACATCTTCCAAGCTATGGCATGCTTATGTGATCTAAAAACCTTAAGAAGAGCAATCTTGTCCTCATCTTTTAAGTCTTTAGCGATTATGATGGGTAATTTATTGGTACCCTCCAAAAACGCGTACTCAAGATGAGGTGGTAAGTATTTGAGCTCAAGCTCGGGGAGTTCATCACTAGAAGGTTCAACGGTCTTAAGTTCCTTAAAATTTTGTTCTTCCGGAGGGAAGGTGGAAGATGGGTCAGAATTAAGCAATCTTTCAAGGGTGAAAAGGTCTTCTTTTGGATCGAAGTCGGCATTATCAATTCCCGGTGGAATTGATTCGCTAGTAAGACAAGCTTTGATTTCTTCCAAAATGAAGTCACCTCCCTCAAAAGGAGTGAGAGAGTTGGGAGAAGTAGAAAGAATTGGTTCCAATGTTAGGGTGGGATTGCCACTCTTAGAAATGTTCAAAAATCCAAGTACTTCTTGAGCATACTCCTCACAAGCTACATCGATAACATCGACTTGGTTAACCGATTCAATAGTATTGTAGGAGAATGTCTTAGTATCACCAACTTTGAATGTTATGGATTGGTCATCATATCGAAGGGTCATTTGTTCACCGTGAACATCAATCAAAGCTTGTGTCGTCCTCAAGAAAGGTCTCTTGAGAATCAAAGGAACCCGAGGATCGGCAATATAATCAACGACAACGAAGTCGGCTGGAAAGAAAAATGTTCCAACTTTTACGAAAACATCCTCGGCGATGCCAGTTGGAGTACAAATTGTTCGGTCGGCAATTTTAAGTATCATTCGGGTCTTGGTCAAATCTGAGAGATTTAGCTTTTCCCATACGGAAAGAGGCATTAGTTTCATGCTTGCACCGAGATCGGCCAAGGCTAAGCATTCATCCATCTCTGGAAAATCACACGGTATGAGAAATCTACTGGGGTCTCCAAGTTTTTTGGGAAACTTTTTGAGGATAACCGCCAAGCAATTTTCATTCACCGGTGTTTTGATTAAGTCAATTATCTTGTCTTTGTTATTGAGAAGCTTTCTAAACATTGGTGCAAATTTAGGCATGTGTAGGAGAGCATCCGCGAAGCTTAACTTGAAATGGAGATTCCTAAAAATTTCCATAAATTTCAAAGCTAAAAGATCATCTTTTTCACGGAGCTTCTCTTGTTATCCTTAAAGGATATGGTATGGTCGGTTTAGTCTTTGAGGTAAATAACGGGCTTTTCATTTTAGGGTTTGGACCTCCGGAGGTGGATATTTTTGGTGCTTGGGTGACCTTATCCTTGTCAACTTCGCGGTTCGTGTTCCACCACCTTAGGAAGAGAAGAACGTAGAGGTGGAACTTGATGCCCATCATAAGAAACTCCACTTCGGTTGGTGATGGCTTTCATATCACCTCTCGGGTTAGTAAATGGTGTGCTAAGAAGAGAACCCGAGCCTGAAGTAGAGGTGGAATTGGCATTCATGAATTTGGTAAGCATGTCCATTAAATTAGTCATTTGGTTTTGCATGTTTTGGTTTTGGTTTTGCATATTTTTCATAACCGCATCATTAGCTTTGATGTAGTTTTGAAAATCATCCTTTGACACACCTTGTGTTTGAGGAACTGAGGGTTGGTAAGCCGGGGGTTGATAAATTGGACTTTGGTTGTAATTATTTCCCCGGTTTTAATTGTAACGGTTTTGATTATTTCTTTGATTGTTTTGATTGTTTTGAACCGGAGGAAAACCGAGAGGTCGAATTTGATTTGCAATCATCGCGGGACGATAACCGGTATTTCCTTGGTTGTAGTTAACCGTGACAGCTTGTGAAACGTATTCTTGAATATTGTCACAATAAACGTTGCCATCGGTGGTGGAACAATTACAGTCAGAATGAGCACCACCGCAAGTTACACAACTTTCCTCGACCGCTTTTATGGTAGCGGGAGCTTGGGATTGGTTTTTCTTATCGAGAAGCAAGGCTTTCACCATATCTTTAAGTTCGGCAACATCGGGTGAAACACTGGGGGTAGAAGAGCTCGTACTCACTTTGGCAACAATCGTTTTGCTTCGTGAATAACTGTCACACCCCGCCAAGGCGGAAATGCGAGGCATAACATGAAAGATATTAACATAGCACATGGTATCTTTATAGAGGAATACTAAATAGTGTAATAAATGCAAAGATACAACGTGTCATAATAACATCCAACAAAAAAAATATCCAACGACCAAATATGAATGATAAGGATTACCATCCATACAAGTCTTACAATATCAATAAAGATTCATCAAAAGTTGTTGGAAATTTGTGATTTATTTCGAAGGTTTGTTGTTTCTGGAGGGAGGGGAAAATTGATGATAAATTTGAAACAAGATCCATACAAGTAAGAATCGAACGAGGGGGTTCTTAATCGAGTATTCATGAAACGTTTGGGACTTCAAGTAGGGAAGTGATCTTGTTGAAATATCGAATGTGAAGCATGAGATCTTCTTTATCAAGTCCGAAAAATTGTTTATTTACAAGCACACTTGGTTTTTATCTCTACAAAGAAACACAGAAGAAAGAGAAGATGAAAGTCGAAGAGAAGAAGACTTCGGCTATAAATAGAACCTTTTGTAAGCCTTTGAGGCAACTAGTTAGTTTTTAGTTAATCTTAGAATATCTTAGCTTAATTTCCAATATAACTTATCTTATTTTAAAGTCATTTACAGCTTTTACTTTTAGCTTTGTAACACTTTCAAGTTTTAATGCAAATTTAAGGTTTTAAGTCAATTTACAATTCCAGTTATTAAGTTTCTTAATTGTGCTGTTTTGTGTTCAAAAAAAAGCTCTTAATACAGCTTGTTTATAAGATGCTTTAATTAAGTAAATTTAAAAAGTAAAGTAGTTAAGAGAAAATCACAAAAATCACTCTCAAATACAAAAATCACAAAGAAGTGGAGGAGCGGGTAAGCGCGAAGCTATTAAAAACCTTCTCCTTTCGGGTCGAAGTTCTTCGGATCAACCCTCCTTATAACTCTCTTATAGTTTGTAATCTAAAGGTGAGCCGAATTCACAAGTGACACAACAGTTGATTTTGTTGTTTTTCAAAAAAAAATTGGTATTTTTGATTACTTGATAATAGAAAATATTCACAAATGAAAGCAATAACTTCACGGGGAAGGGTCTTCAAACGTACACAATAATCGTTTCAAAACTTCCCCGGCAACGGCGCCAAAAAATTAATAATCCTTTAACTATACATATATATGTATATATATATATATATATATATATATATGTATATATATATATATATATGTATATATATATATATATATAT